>JABTXL010005632.1:253091-303335 GCA_025134845.1 Neodon shergylaensis | reverse complement strand
TCTCTCTCTCTCTCTCTCTCTCTCTCTCTCTCTCTCTCTCTCTCTCTCTCACACACACACACACACACACATATATAAGGACTACATTTACCTGTAGTCAAAAGACAAATCTTTACAAATTGTCAGGAATTATGCTGGTTTGGTTAATTAGTGCTTGGTTGTAGATTGTCCTCCAATGATGATGATTTCATGACCAGTAATTAATTAGCTAGGTTTCCAGTATCTGGTATTAGTTTCCTTCTTGTTGAGCAGGTCTGAAGTCCAATGAGAGATCCCTTGATTCTGGTGTACTTTAAAAAGCAGTAGTGAAAGGGGACATTTTGCTCCTGCCCCTGGTATTAGTAGAAAAGGTTCAAGTTTCCCATCATTACATGTAGTGTTGGCCTGGGCTTTGTGTAGTGTCTTGACCCAGCTTAGGAAGTTCTATACCTTATGTGCTGATAATTTTCTATCATGATGGCATATTCAATTTTGTTAAATGCTTTTGCTTGTTTGTAAACATAATTACATGATTTTTCTTCTTTTGTACTGATATGATGAATTGTATCAATTATTGTCACATATTCAACCAGGCTTGCATGTATGAAATAGGTTCAACTTGGCTAACATATACATTCTTCTTATATGCTGCTGAATTAAATTCATTAATCTTTTTATTGAGAATTTTCAGGTGTATATTTTTGAAGAATATTGATCTGAAGTTCGCCTTTCTTATAATATCTTTATCTGATTGACTATTAGGATGACACTCTCATCATACAATGAATTAGAAGCACATCAGCTCTCATATCTGTAGATTCTATCTGTATTCATTCAACTGACCTTGGATCAAACATATTTGTGACAAGGACTGGAGAGATTGATCCGTGGTTAAGAGCACTTGTTTCTCTTGCAGAGGACTCAGGTTACCTTCCTAATACCTACATGGTAACTCACAACTGTCTATAACTCTAGTACTGAGAGATACGATGCTTTCTTCTGACCTCTGCAATCATCAGGCATGTGAAAATACACATATAGGCAAGACACTCATATACATTAAATAAAAAAATGAATCTTTAAAAAAAATTGAAACAAACTGTATTCCTATTGAGCATGCACAGACATATTTCTTGTGATTATCCTAAGTGTGAAGTATCACCATTTCCATGGTATTCTGCTATTCTCTAGACGTTGTTTCTCTCCAAAGGCTCATGTGTTGTTAGTTGGTAGTATGGTCCTGAGTATTGAGAGGACTCCTGGGACCTTTGTGGACACTTCCCTTGGAAGTTATCATGAGAGGTTAGCATAGCTAATCCCTGCTCCCTGTCTTGCCAGACCACAATGTGATCTTGTTTTCACATGAACATGTACCGTGGTATCCCCTGACATGAAAAGTAGACAAGAAAATTCCCACTAAAAGCACTGTCATGCCTTCTGAAATAGTTTTAGTCTCTAATTTGAGCTGAATAAAACACTCTGCTTCATAATCCATGCAGCCTGTGTGTTTTGTTACATCAAAATAAAATAAAATATGCTCTTTTAGAAAGGATTCTCTAAAAAAACATAACTAGCAGAATGACATAAACATCATATATTTGCATATGTTGTATAATTATATACACATATATTATATTATGTATTTATATTATATATGTATGTGTTATATTTTTATATAACACATATATATTATAGTGAGAACATTGACATGTATACTTGTGAGGTATACTGGCTGTAAAACCTAATATTAGACAAGCCAAGGACTTAGGGGAAAACCAACATATATTATGAAAGGGGGTTTATTAGACTGACTTGCAGGGTGTGATACAAGTAGTTCAACCATGGCTGTGTCATGACAGAAAGGCCAAGAATTCAATAGTTGTTCAGTCCACAAGAATGGATGTTAACAAGGATGTGGAATAAGGGAACACTCATCCATTGCTGGTGGGAATACTGCCACTATGAAAAACCACTACAGTGGTTCTTCAGGAAGCTGTGGCCCAATATACCTCAAGATCCAGCTAAACCACTCTTGGGAATGTACCCAAAGGATGCTTGATTCTACCAGAAAGACAGTTGTTCAATCACATTCTATGTGGCTGTATTCATAACAGTCAGAAATTAGAAATAAACTAAACATCAGTCAGTAGATGAATGGATAGAAAAATGTGGTACATTTACATAATGGGATATTTCCCAAGGTCATCTGAATGCATGCACATGAAATATATACTTTTAATATATATGTGAATATGAAAATATATGCATATTCATCGCTACCTATGAGACGTTTGAGAACCACCCCCTCCAGCAATATAAGAAGCATTCAGGCTGATTCCACTTTCATTACCTAGAAGAGATTGTGGAAAACTGGGGTGATTTTTCTCTTAAACATTTTGTAGGTTTCCAGGAACAAAGAAACACCTAGACTTTGTGATTTCTCTTTGGGGCAGAAGGTATAATTGTTTCAATTGTAATAGATATGTACCAAGCCAAATCATCTATTTCTCCATGAATTTTGGTAAATTGTGTATTTCATTGTGTTGGTCAGTCTTATTTGTCTTAGGCAGTTTGATATCTTTTCATCCTTTACATATCCAGGGATCTGTATAAATGGCTTCCTGCTCATATCTGATAGGAAGAATTTGTATCTATTCCATTTCTCTTGATTAACTTGAGTGTGGGTTTATCAATTTCATTGATATTTTCAAAGAGCTGCCTTTGGTTCTATTGGTTTTCTCTATTAATTTTTTGACATTATATTTTACCAATTCTTGTTTTACTATTTACTTCTTTGTTGTTGTTTACTTTGAAATTTTCTCCATCTCTTGTAGCTTCCTAAAGTAGATGCTTAGTTTATTAACCTTGAACTCTTCTTTTGAACTTTATAAATTCTGTGCTAAAAATAACCTTTTAGTTGAGAAGTGGTTTTAATTTTCATCACATTATCCCTTGGCGATTTTCCTCTTGAATTCTGTGTTATGTAGATACATGGTTTTTTAATGTCCAACTATTTATAAATATTCAGGCTACCTTTTGTTGCTTATGTCTAATCTTGTTTAATTGTCGGAGATCATGCGTTGCATGATTTGGGTTCTTTTAGATTTGGTGAAGTGTATTTTAAAGCTCATGGTGTTTTCTATCTGGGTACCTATTCCATGCACCCTTGAGAGGAGTGTCTGTGTTGAATGACATCATCATCTGATCTAGTTAACTAGTGGTGCTGTTCTGTGTCCTCATCAGTCTCTTGGAATTGAATGTGTCAATTACTGACCCAATAGTATGGAAACCTACAGCCATACTATTGGATTCAGCCATTTCTCCTTGCAGATCCATCAAGTTTTATCTCATTTGCTTTGTCACTGCTTCTAGGCATACATTTAAGAATTATTATGTCCCTAAAAGAAGCAAATCTTTCAACATTATTGATGAACTCTTTTATCCTCATTACTTTCCTCTCTCTGGAGTCTGCTTTTCTGAATATAAGAGAGCTAGACAAGCCTTCTTCTGATTAACGTCACAGTATATCTCTATTTTTTTATTTTTAATTTCTCTGTGTCCTTATATTTAAGCCATATCTCATAGACAGTACATCTACTTGGTTCCTATCATATTTTTATCCACCTGGAAGTCTTTGTTGTTAAAGATGTAGTTACAATGTTAATGCTCAAAATCAGTCCTACTATATCTGGATGGTTCATGCCTATTATCTCAGCATTAGAAGGTGGAATACAGAAAATTCAGATCCAACGTGAGCTATGTAGGTGCTCACTCGCTCTCTTCTCTCTTTCCTTACCTCTCCACATTACCCTTTCTCTTCTTCCTTTCCTCCCTTAATTATTTATCTCCTGGTTTATTTTCATCAGTTTTGAGAGGACTTCTGTAGCTAATGAATTCTTTTCAACCCATTTACCTGCTCCAGAACTTTAATTTGTTTTCTTTTTAAAAAATTTATTTATGTGCTCCCTGAGTCTCAAACGGCAAAAGTAGGTATGTTTGGAGAGTCTATATTTATTTATTAGTGGGGCGTTATAGAACTATCAAGGCATGAGAGTGTCAGAGAGCATATGGTGATCAAAAGGCAACTTTCAGGATTCACCTTCCAGCTTGTTCAGGTTGAGTCTCTCTTGTTTCTGTTACACTGGGCACGTTAGGGTACCTGGCCTCTAATCTGGCCGATGTTCCTGTCTCCACCATCCATCTCCTGTAAGGGCACCCTAGGATCACAGATGCTTGCACTATTGTACTGACTTTTACAAGGGTTCCTCAGCAACTGAGCCATTTCACAGACATGGGATTTTTTGTTTAATTTGATTTGATGCAAGATCTACACTGTGGCATGGACTGTCCTCATACTCAAAGCAGCTCTCCTACTTCAACCTCGTGAGGCTGGGATTACAGGCCTAAGTCACCTCACGGCTCTTATTTTCCTTTTATACTCTTTCTAGCTTTGATAGGACATCCAGTGTGGTTACATTTTTTCTATTTTTAAGCACATTAATTATACTTTCAAACATTTTATCATCTTACTATATATATTACATATATATATGACTTTTTGAGTTTCTATTATGCATTTATAGCTAGTCCTAGTCCTTTCTCAAATAGTTCATGACAGCTCACAAGTTGTACAAGAACTTCATACAGAGTGTTCCCAGTTTCTACCACCATTCTGTTCCTTATCTGATTATGTATTACTCACTTCTATTGTTCCTGGAAAAAAATACCCAAGAGAAGCAACATGAGGAATGAGGATTTATTTTGCCTGTATTTAAGAGGAACTGCCATCCATCATAGTGAGGAGGGTCAGAGTATGAGGTGGCTGGTCACATGTCAGGAAGCAGGAATCCCAGCCCATGGGATGGTACCACAGACATTAGCATGTTCATCTTCCCTGGGTTACTCATATCTATAAAATCCATCATAGACATACCTCTGGTATGTCCTGCATCTAAATCCAGCCAAACTGACAATGAAGATCAACTATCACACATTATATATTCCACTTATTCAGAGCTATAATTACCAAATACATTTGTAGCTATCATTATTTTGTCCAAACTGCTATTTAGTTCATCAACTAATTCTCGGAGGACAAAAGGATTTTACTTCACTTTCACTATTTATGTAGATACAGCTCTCTGACATCATTTTTCTTCTTTCTGAAAATGTTCATTGAACATTCAAGACAAGACAATCTAGTAATAAAATTTCCCTCAAAAAGTTTCTTTGAGGATTATCGCCGCTTCTCTCTTGAAGTAATTTTTGCTGGATACAAGATTCTAGGTAGTTTCCTTTTGCTCCGTGTCTTAAATACAATGTTTCACCCTCATCCTCCTGAGAGAAATTGTGAAAGTTATTGGTACCATCGTGGCAGAAGTCTCTAATCAGTTGGGAGGTGCCTTTGAGCCTGTCTTGATTACATTAACTGAAGCAGGGAGACCCATCCTCTATGGGCAGTGTCATTCCCTGGCTGGAATCCTGGGCTGTATGGAGAGCGGAAACACAACAGCAGTAAGCGTTCGTCACTGCCTCTGCTCCTGATTATGGATGTGACATCACCAGCTCCCTCCAGTTCCTGCCACTGTGACAATCCCCCTATGATAGACGGGAACCTGGAACTGTAACCAAATTCGACCCCTTTCTTCCTTAAGTTGTATTGGAGTATTATCACAACATCCAGGTGCTCTGGGCATAAAAAAAAATGGCTTTCTCCCTTTTTCTGCCAGGAGCATGAAAGAACTTTCCTTCTGTCTTTACACTAAAAATATGATTGGCTTCTGAAGCCAAAGGAAGTATGTCATCTCCTACAACTCTGCTGGAGACTTACCTCACAGCCTGAGCCACAGTGAACACTAGCAATCTGTCTCTGTAACTGAGTTTTCGACTCTGCTTCCCATGGAGGCTTCTGCTCTGGGAGAGTCTACATGGCCAACCTGGGTGCACAAGTTTTCCCATGACCTCAGTCCTTTGTTATATCTGACAGGAGTTAGAGATTTGGATGTTTTTGTCAACTGTGTACTTGTTAAGAGAGAGAGCAATAACATCCAAGCTCCTTACCTATGAGACCTAAAGCCGAAAACCCTTTAATAAACCTTTCATCTTAGAATGGTTTTGGACATGCAGATGAACTGAGAAAACTGTGCAAAAAGTTTTTATACCTTTGTCTTCTCTAGTGTTATCAGGCTTTGCTATGGTTTGTATGACACACAAATGACGCAATACCAATGCATCATTAATAATCAAAGTCTGTAGTTCATTCATAGTTTCTCACGTCTCTATAATTTTCCTTTTCTGTCCCAGGATCCCAATCAGTATACTATTCTACATTTTGTTGCCATGATTCCTTAGAATGCTCTTGTCTATGGCAGCGTCCCAGATCATCTTTGCTTTCAATAACCTCAACAACTGTGAAGACCCCGAGCTGGTCATTTCGTTGAATCGGGGTTTGTCTGAGGTGGTTGTGGAGGTCTGACTAGGTGATGAGGTAAATTTAGTGGAAACGTCACAGACAGAGGTACCATTCTCCTCGTGCCCTCAGCAGGGTGTAGCACCTCAGCAGCTCCCATCCCTGCTTGTGCTCAGCTCATCTCTTGGCTGAGGCGGTGTTGGAGCAGTGAAGCCAACGTCACCTTCCTTCTCCTTTTCAAAATGAAGTATTTGTCAAGACTGTTACAACTGACTGAGATCCCGCCCATGTAGAGGCCTCTCTCCAGTGGAGACACTGAATGTCTGTGAAAAGCCAGACTGGGTGCTGAAGAGCACCTAAGGTGAGCTGAAAGAGAGGGCACCTTGCTCAAGTCAGGGTCAGATCCCACGTTGGGCCTGTGTGTCTCCAAACAGGTTGATTGACAGAATCAGGGCAGTCATGTAGATTTTCATAATTTGTTCTGGGCCGTCAAACAATCCCATAGGCCTGAGTTTCTCCATCGCTGTGAAAGGTTGTGACTAGAGAGAAGGGAGGAGGCAGAAGGCCTAGAGTCTGGAAAGACACGGAGGCTGGGAATGAGCAATGAAGCAGGTACCTGCCCAAGGACAGAGCAACAGCAAGGAAGCTGGGAGGGCGGAAGCAGACAGCAAGATACTGTGAGGGAAACAGTTCATCCTTCAGGCCCTGAGCTCACAATGTAGGCTCTGGAGAACTTGACAAAGCTGTGGATTTCCAGAGCCCCCTGCAGGCAGATGTTATCCAGATGCCCATGACTTCCACACATAGACTCTTTGCATTTGGTCCATGCAGACACCTGGCTGGCATTTCTGTACTTGCGAGCCTCACCATGGGTGATGTGGGGGACCCAGAGCAGCCCCACATAAGGAGGAGTGCAGAAAAAGTAAGCAAGGCGGGAGGGCAGCTTTCCAGAAACTGAGATTCCTGTCACGAAAGCAGCATGCCTGCAGCTGAGACCCAGGAAAATGTGCAAACTGCTGGCTTCAGTTCATGGGGCAGCCAGCATGCCTCTATAAAGAAACCTTGGGCTCCTCTCCCATCTTATTCCCCCGAGGATCAAAATCTTTCTTGCCATCTCCTTAATTTCTTCATGAAATGACCTAGGCACAGTCAGTTCTGCTTGCTAAAGAAGCAAGCATGTATGTAGATAGAAGCTCACAGACACATGTACATAGCACTCACGACTGTAGACTGCACAAATGTGTGCTCATAGGCTGTGTTTATTTATCTGTACCAGCTCCTCCTCATCAACCTGTCTGCGGTATTTACTTATGGAACCAAGTCACATTCAGCCTCCTGCCCTAATGTGTAAGAAGCCAGTCATCTGCAAATCCCTGAAGGGCACCTGCATTGATGGATTGACTTACATGTGAAAGGCCCAGGAGTTCTGAGTTTTTGAGGTTGTTTTCAGTCATAGGTGAGGACAAAAGGAACAATGTATACAGCCGGTTTACCTGGTTCCAGAACCAATGCTCTTACTCTGTGTTCATGTGGTCCCTAGGTACAGTAAGAAGAAATATCCATTAAAAGCACGTTTTTTTTCTCTAGATTAGAAGAGGCTGAGTAGAGAGACCTTATCCGGAAGAAAAGACCACCTCCCACTGTGTTGTTTACAATGTTACAGCACCATAGTTCACGTGTAACAAAGTGAACAACACAATGGTCTGGTCAGGAGCCTAGATTGGTATCCATCTAGGTGTAGGGTTATAATTTAATGCCAGGTTAGAAAACCCTCAGGCTGGGGAAGCCTGAAGCCAAATCTATAGTACATCATGTACTTGCTGAGTGTTTCAAACTAGTTCCTTATATAAGTCGGTTTTATGTTGCTGTACAGAAACCCTGAGGCTGGGTATGCTAGTCAATGTTGTGTCAGTGTGATAAAATACTGAAGAAATTCAGCTTAAAGGAGAAAAAGCACTCGAGCTCATAGTTTCAGTGTTTAATGCAAGGTCAATGGATGTGTTGTTCCTTTGCTCCTGCAGAGGCAGACCGTCATGATGGAGAACATGGCGGGGACAGGGGCAAATCTGCTCGGTTCACAAAGGCCAGAAAACACCAAGAGGAGTAAGGTGGGGTAGTAGACAAGAGATAGCATCCAAAGACATGATCTCATTGGCTTACTTCTTCCAACTTGGCCCCCATTCCTAATGCTTCTGTCAGTGCCACCATCAGACAATCAGGCTTAAATACATGAGCCCCCAAGGAACATTCCAGACCCAAAGCCGCAACACAGAATGACAAGTAGAGAGGTTTATTGCTGTACGTCTCTGTTAAGATGTGTTAAGAGCACAGAACCAGCATCTCCTAAGCTCCAAGAACATCCCAGTAGACTGCACCACAGTGCAGAGATCGTGCAGAGGAGAAGCTCGGGAGTTGCTGGGCTCCTTCACAACATCATGAAAATAACACCCCAGTGCGACAGATCTGCACTAATCCTTTCCAAGCAGGAGGCCTCCATGAGCCAATTATCTTCCTCAAGACCCAGCCTTTCAAGCTTCCACTACAATATGGGGACCAAGATCCAAGTTTAGGAGCCTTTGGGTAGCATGCACACTCAAAGCATCCGGCTCATCAATTCTGTGTTCCTGTTCCTCATCTATAAAGGGAGCACGTTCTTGTCATCTCCAAATCCAAGACACTTACGAGACTCAGAAAAAATGTCACACTCAAAACATGTAGAGAAACTCCAGACACTGGGAAAGTGCTGGCTATGTGTTGGCTCCCATGGTTATTGTTACACATCCCCAGGCACTCATCCCAGGAGTACTGGCTAACTCTCCAGGGCCAGATGATGCCAACACTCTGAAGATCCTGTCCAGTCATGGTGGGCAGTCAGTTCTGACCCACACATCCCTAAACCACACTGCCCATCCCTGACATTCCCTCCTAAATGAAGTTATGGTTACTACAATGGACCTATAATGATTAGAGGATATTAGAGTTGGATAACTTTAGCAGGGAAAGTCCAATTGTAGCTTGCAGTCTACAGTCTGTGACATTGGGGGTGGGAGCCAAACATGTTAGTCTCACTGTGTTAATTTAAGCAAGTACATTAACCTCAGTTTCTTCATCTTTAATTTGGCCTTGTGAGGCTGCAAGGCTGCAAGCCTGTTCTGAAGGCTAATCTATGTATAATGTGCCCAGAAGGGTGCATTATTGGATACCATTGCTAATGCTAGCATGGAGGTTGGCCAGTGGGGTCTCTCTGAGCCCCAACAGATTGCCCCAACAGAAAATCCTTCCAGTCTCTCCTGAGCTTGCCCATGGTATAAGAAGATGGCAGCTCCCTTCCTCTTCCTTGTCCCATCCTCCATCAGTAAATGTTAATTATGCATGAAGTTTCCCTGCAGCAGAAGTGCTATAATTAATTTATGTTGGGACCATAATAGATTCCAACACAAACTCCATTTCATTGCATCCAACTGTACTGAGTGCTGTTTGCTTAGAGGCATAATTCCATAATTCAGTGTGAAATGTGCTCCCCTGCAGCTTGCTCTCCCAAGATCCCAGGAAGACGAACCAGCAGAGATGGAAGAAAGCCACCAGGCCTTCTCTCTGTGGACAAGAAGGTTCTGCGCCTTTCAACCTTCCTACTGGTCTCTGCAGTTATGAAGGTAAGAGGTCACACTCCCAGTGTACAGAGCTTCTAGTAATAACTATGCAATCTGCAACATACACCTACTCCTTGAACCTCAACTTTCCTTATAAAAATGGTAAAACACAGTGATCTACATATTCCTTAAAGTGGTTGTGAAAATTTAAATCAGATTTTACTTTTTTTCAAAAAAACAGAAACACTTCCTACAATATAAGGCATACTCAATCAATGAACACTCATCAAGTGTCCACCAATGGACAGGCTCTTTCCATCCTAGGACACCTATAGGGGCATCCTGATTAGATGGTCCTCTTCCAGAAAAACCCTGAAGAGGCCAGCACCTGAGCTCACAGAGTAGAATTGCACCTGGTTGTTCTGCCCAAGATCTTTGCATGGAGTAGCGGTAAAGGTAGAGATGCCCCTCGCCCTGATACCAGGCACTCTTCTTGTCCCTCCCAGACAACAAGGAGCTGAAAAAAAATAAGACCCAAGCCCCACATCAGTCTGTGATGTAGGTCAGGAAAATGCCATCATTTCATTCTTCTGCCCTTTCTTGTCCCACTAAAGGTTCTTTGAAGCAGTGGCATGCATGCAACTGGAGTAACCTATGGCAGCAGGGTCTCTTCCAGCCCCCTTCAGAGAAGTCTGATGGAGGCAGCTTCATGCTAATGGTATTTATGCAAGTATATGAGGTACACTATGAAGTAACGAAAACATATAGCATAGTAAATATTATCAACCAGCAACACTGTGGCTATTACAAAGTATTCTATACTGTATGCAGGTATATGCTGTGTTTTTATGCAACTAGCGGCAAAGTTGATTTGTCTTCAGCAGTAGTATCTCAGACATGTGAGGAATTCATTGAGCTATGACCTTTCACATCACTGGGTGGAAGGAATTTCTCAGCTCCATCATGGTCTTATGAGGACACCTTTATACCTGTGGTCCAGCATGGACAGAAGTGTCACATGACAGTACATGACTATACTATACTTAAGGATTTCCTTTGCCAACCAGTGAAATATCTGATCTGAATTATGTTCTTTCTAAAGTTTCTCATCAAATATATCTCTGAAACATAGACCTATGTCAGGATTTTCAAAGAATCTGCGCAGAATAAAGAAATGTGGAAAAGCAGAAATGGGTACCATTCATCTGTCTACAGTGAAGCAAGTAAGAAATGGATGTATATGCGCACATACATATACACAAAGGTGTATACCCATCTGTGTGGGTTGGGGTGGCAGTCACAGGATGGGAAACCCTTCCTACCCTTTTGGTTAAAGAGTAGTATTTCATGGAATAGAAAGAATGTCACATGCTGGGAAAAGACAGACTAGCCACAGATTGACCTCCAAAGACCAGGCCAGAGAATGCTGTACAGCCTCATAGATCTGAATTCTGAAGGGCATCTGGGCTGTTTAAGAGGGTCCTAAAAAGACAGCAAGCCTTGAAACCCATATCAGAGAGGGAACACAGTCTCCTCACCTGGTTAGACTGGTCCCAGCAGGTGGGTGAGACTAGCCAGTAGGAGACAAGGGAGTCAACATACAAAACGTGACGCCAGCTCTCTGTAGCTGCTCAGGTCTACAAAGTTTCTCTATGGGAGAGGAAAGTCCCTGCCCTTCCTCAGGTGAGTGTGGGATGATGCTCTTCTAGTCTATTTGCTGGAGTTGTGGGTCCAGAATTTGAGGGACCTGAGGACACATAAAATCTTAATAACATTGCAAGGAGACTAAATCTGCCATTGAAATGAGCATTCATGCAAAAGGAATCAATGTCTCCGAGCCCATTTTTCCTGAGTGAGGATACTCAGTTTCCAAGGATTGATCATGAGGGGCATCTCATGTCCCAACATAATTATCAGTCATACTGCACTTCAAGTGGTGCCTTTCTGTCTTTCAAGTAAGATCATTTCAAATGTTGATATGTGATAATGGTCAAGACATCATGTGGCCTGTGAATCCCAGTGAGTGCTCATAGGAACACTTGAATACAAAACCATGTTTGCATTCTGCCTTCTTGGCCCGCAGGATCAAGCCCCTGTTGCCCCTCTCCAAGAAGCTGCACCTCTTTTATGCCTTATCTGATTCCATAGAGCTCTGGGTTTTCTCCTCCTCCTACTTTGCCCAGGCCTGTCTTGGGCCTGAATTCAAAGCTACCTGAACAACTAAAGCCTTTGCAAAGAAAATGTCACCTGTCCAGGGTATTGGGGACTTCTGTGATAGGTGCTCTCCTGTCCTGGCTACACAGTGATGAATGACTAAAACGGTTTAGGAAAGTGTTCCTTTATCTCACTCCAGCAAAAGACCCCTCTTCCTCTCCTTGACAAATGGGCAAGTGGTCCACGTGGGAGCTGTGACCTCTCCACCCAGAGCCATCACTGAGACTAATGGATGGAATTTCTTCTTCCAAAGAGAAACTGCTGCAGGAACTTGCCCTCTGATGCCTCCCTGTGAGGAGGCACAGACTGGTGAGGCGAGACAAGAAGGAAGCTTCAGTACAAACATTTGCTTCTTCAGCCGAAAAAGACTCCATTCAGGCAGCGAGGCCCTGGCAAAAAGGCAAAGAGCTCTAGCTCAGAGCTCAAGTCAGCAACCTGGCACATCCCAAATCTCCCTGTGAGAACATAAGCATCTCTGAAGGCATCTGTAGGCACACGGAGGCAGAGTGAGAAATAAGGGCAAGAGACACTTGAGAAAGTTGTGACTGAGCAGGGTTACTCATCAGCCTCTACCTCTCTGTCCTGTGTTAGCAGAACCTTTGCCCACAGTTCCACATGCTGAGAATTGAGCCAGAGCTAGCTGGATTCCATCCTGTTCAGACACATAGCCAAAATCAGTGTGCCTGGCAAGGTTAAGATGATCCTTGTACTAATTTTAAAAATGGCTATGCTGTTACCCAGTGACATATCTTTAACTGGGAGACCTGAATCTCCCAATAACCTTCTCTATACAAACACTGCTTTACCCAGAATTTGGAGTACAGGAAGATATTTCTAAGGTTTTCCCATGTTACCAAAATATTGGAGGTCTTCGAAAAAACCCAACAGGCCAGGGAAGGCTTAGTCATGTAGAGCGAAGAGATGACAACCCTACTACTCTGAGTTTGTTGGAACATGGGCCGGTCTCTAGCCCAATACCAGAACCTTGTCAGAACCAGGGATTAGATCCCAGAGAAACAAGAGACTGTGGTGCAGGAACAGGGAAGCACAAAGAGCCCCTACCTCTCTCCGGCCTGCCTCGCACTCACTACCATAGGACCACAGTCAAGTCTTTCGACTTTTTGCTCATTGCTAGACCTATTCCCAACATCTGTGCACTGACTAAGTAGGATCAGGATAACAGACATCATTACCCGTAGTGACATCCTACCCGACACCCAGCTTCTTGCCACCCCAAACCAAGGATAGTTCTGAACCTGTATTTTTAATATTAAGCACAGTAAGAGATTAGTAGCAAAAACTAAGAATAAAATATAAAGATTTTAGCAAAACACATCTGTGAATGTTCTTTAAAACTACCCAATCACTTTTGGAAATTTCTATTTAATGTTTTGAAGCAAAGTTGTCCCTGGGTAACTACAGAAAGTAAACCCAGAGAAAGGAGGACCACTGAAGAAACCTAGGACCTAAGAACTGTTCCGATGCATTTGCTCCACACGACCAATGGCCCCAGCTTGGGATGCAGCATTTCTTTGGTTGTACTTGCTTGACCTCCATTGGAGTGTCCACATGCTCACAAATTATAATTCTGAAGCAATTGCATCATTCAAAACTACCTCTTCCTACTCTCCTTCCCATGTCCTACTGGCTGAGAGACTTTCTAAGGCTTCCTGGGTGTCTTCTAACTCCTCTGGTGTGCACCTTCTCTCTCTCACTCCTGTCAGAGGGAGAAAACCCTACTCACTGCCTTTAGCCGGTGGTGTAAACTTCCCATTAATATTCTAATATAGCACTATCCACATTCACTTTAGAAGTCCACTACTCCACGCCTCCTCTTCCTCGCATCACCCTGTCCTCGCGTCACCCTGTCACCTCTTTTGGCCTCTGTGATTTCTATCTCCTGAACAATCGCCACTAATGTTCCAGCACTGAGACACTAACTTCAAAGCTCCAAATGTATAGTGTCTTGTGCTAATAAATATAGCTGCTAGAATATGTCTGCTGATGCTTTTATGAACTGGAAACCAACAGGTCTTTTTCCTATGAATCTCAAACCTTTTGTCTGCTTCTTCCTGGTACAATGGAGCATCTTGGATTGAGTTTATGTTCACTTTCAGCTTGGAACTCCCAGCTCCATGGAAGAAGAATCAGTTTCAACTCCAAATAAAGGCATGGCAGAGGCCCAGGACACCTAGCCTCAGAGGAGAGAATTTTCACTCAGAATTTTCAGCTCAGGCTTATCTGCTTTCTTCCCTGCTCCCTGGGTATCACGCCATCCTTTGCGGGTCTGGTTTTATCCAGGTATTTTTTCCCAAATGTTTCCAAATGCACACTAACACATGCACATGTGTACAAGAGCACACTAATCCATGTGCACACATAAACACAAGCATGCCATTCCTCTCTCACATTACTATAGTACTGGCTTCGAGTGCCTACCTGCAACCAGCAGCCTAGAAGTTCAGTCTCTTTTTTGTATCTTAAAACGTACATTTAAAACACGCATGTTTTCTTTACTTCTCAACAAACCTGACATTGTGTATGGGAAAAGACCCAGCTCTTATCATTACCCTCATAGTGCTATCACCTATGGATATGATAGAACTGGATCCTCCCTCAGAAGGTCACAAAGCAAGCAATTGCTCCCTGGAGTCCCCACACCTTTTTCTGCATCTGATGTATACAGGAAGACACTTGAGCCCAGAGCTACTTCCATGTTAGAAGAAGGTGAGGACAGGATACATAGGGTCACCTCAGTGCATCTTCCACTCAAGAGTGGTCCAGAGACTTTCCCTGACATTCACTGAAGCCCCAGTCTAAGATCGATGCATTAGGCCTGGCATCTCAGGTTGATGATCGGCAATTAGAGTTTATGTTACAAGCCAAGGAGCATGGTGGATGCCCCAGCTATACCTGGGAAACTGAGGACACTAGAACATGGACTTTCAAGGGGGCTCCCATCACCCCTCAGATTCTTCTCTGACCTAACCTCAGACTCAGGAGCCAGTCTAGAACTGATTGGCTGACTCTACTTGCCATCCCATTGCTGAGCCCTTGAGGCTGGCGATGGTGTGGCTGAAGTACTGTGGAATTATCTGGCAGTCAGCTTGGGCTGACCCTGATCTCGTATCACAGAGCAGCAGAGAGACGATGCTCTGTCACCAGCAGAAGCCGGGCACAAGCCCTGGGCAGCCAGGGGCAGCTGAACAGCGTGTGAAACGCTGTGACGTCCTCTGTAGGGCTGTCCTCATTGTAGCCCCTACTCACCTGCTTCTGGGGGGTAGAGAGTCTGTCCACAACATTGGGACACACCCTAAAGCCATCTTGTCCCTGTACTAAAGTTAATCCAATTGGCCTGAGGGCAGCCCAGTCATGCCAAGAGGAAGGTTGCCTCCTCCACCCCGACAAGAAAAACTGAGCCCAATGTCAGGGTATCCTGAGAAAAGCATGGGCCTCTGCCACATCAGATGTTTGGGACAATGTGGGAGAAAGTCTCTGAACTAGCTTGGGCCAGCCCTGGAACTGCCTAGGACTGACCTCCTAGATCCCCCCCCCATACCTCAGAGCAGCCCAGCCACAGGCACCTGCTAGCTTGCGTCTCTACCAGGATTGCATATTTGTGTGCAGCAGAATCCACAGCTGCGACTTGTTCTGGGAAGAGAGAAGAGGCCCATCCATTCTGTTCTTTCTCTTTCTTTGTTCCTTCCCCCACCTGCTTGCTCCTTTGCCAAAGGTGTGATACCAATACAGTACTGACTGGGGCAAGAAGGGGGAGGGGTTCAAGGAAAAAAAAACGCGTGTCCGTTATTAATTCCCCCAAGGAATTTAGCGCCTCCAGAGCTGATTGAATTATTCATAACAGCCTTAAATTTGGCCCAAATCGAGAGCTGCATGTCTTGTTGATAGCTAACTCTGTTTTTCCCCTGAAGCACTTCCTGTTTCCTTAGAAGAGACATGGGTAGCCAGCAGAGGATTAGTCTGCACCTTCTCTGTCACCAGCTCCAGCACAGCCAGGCACCAACAGTGTCACTTCCTCTCCTCCCAGCCTCCCAAAGCCATTCATTCACCCCTCTGAGTTCACAAAGAGCACAGCAAACTCGTTTCTGGTAGCATGCTGGGGAGAAATTCAGGTTACCCCAGTTATTTTGATTGAACCACCTGAGTTACATAATCCTGTCGCTCTGATGGCTGTCATTGCACAGGACTGGCCTGTACCCTGGAAACAGCAGCAGGCAAGGTCTGAGGTCCTAGCCTGGGGGAAGAAGGAAGGGTAGAGCCAGGGACTGGTTGCTATGGAGATGCTCTTCCCCAATAAATGGAGTAGTTGGAGCTGTCAGCTGGAGGATTGCACCATGACAGGAGGAAAGGACAGACCCAGTCCGGTGTGGTATAGAAGATGAGAAATCTCCCTTCACCTTCAAGGCTGTGCCAGAATAGCTGGAGGAGGCAGGAGGAAGCAAGCGCAGTCAGGTTACATTGTCAGAGCTGGGCTGTCCTGGTAAACACACTGACGTTCAGATCTGTGCCGAGTGTTTTTACCCTTTTCCCCTCACCAAGCTTCTATGGAAAAAGTCTTACTGCTTTCAAGATGCAGAGAAGGACACGGAGACCTTCAAGGTTTTCAGCCCAGGAAAGCCAGGACTGAGATGTGAATCCAGATTTTTCTAATTCCCAGGCCCATATCTATTCCCCTGCTGCGTGATTGTGCTGATCAATGTGGTACAACTGGCAGGTGCAGGCTCCAGAGGCTCGGGGACTCTAAAGCAAGTCCTTTTATCCCCACCCCCACAGCCTCTCCCACACATGCTCCCAGGCAGAGGCCCTGGGGTCTGTGATACCCCCATGCATCCTCACTTCACCCTCTGCAGACCCGAACCTGCTTCATCACTTAGGACTCTTCCCAGTCCTCCTCCAGAGTGTGTCGGTCAGCTGCCCATCACCGTGACAAATAAACTTGGAAAAAACAAACGAGAAAAGGCACAGTTCGTTTTATGGTTCTAGAAGATTCTGTCCGTGCTCAGCTAGTTTCGTTGCTTCTGGATCCAACTAAGGCTAAGCATCACAGGCAACAAACACAGGAGAGGAAGGCAGTTCACTTCCTGTTGTACATGGCACAAGGCACAGAAAGAAAGGGAGGCACCCGAAACATAACCCCAAATATACACCCCCAGAGACTCTTCTTCAGCTAGGTCTTAACCTCTTAAGTTTCTTGTCACCTTCCAATAGTCCATCAAGTTATTAACTCACCACTGGATCCATCTATTGACGGGGTTAGAGAACTCCTGATCCAATCGTGTCTCAAAGTAGCCTCTGACATTAGGGGGACACTTTATATTAGATTACACACAAAAAGAAATCCTCCTCTGGATACCATCACCCACAGTATCCAGGCCCTCCCCAGGAGTACAGGGTTGCAACTTTTTCCTGAGGTTCCCCCTTAAAGACACTCATATTGTTTACAGCAGAAGACCCAGCTGGACCAGTCAGTGGGTGGAGAGTGAAGCCTTGGTAAAGTTGTGCAGTCCGAGCGTGAAAACTGATGTGGGGGCCCCTCCTGCCATAGGAAGGGACTCCTGTCCCCAGGGGGATCTACAGGCTTTAGGAAAAGTAGTCTTACCTGGTCTTGCTTTTGTACACTAGTTGAAATAGTTGGTGTCCATGGAATACTTGTATAATGATAAACAAGCGATTGGTGTTATTTTTCTAGATAAAAGGTAGGCTGCAGTGGAATCTTTTAAGCTGGGGTCTCAGAAGAGCTGAGCTTCCCCAGAGAGAGATGGGTAAAATGCCTTTTAGATGTATTGCTGATTCCAGCAAAGCACTTGTCTTATGATATTTATCCCAGAACTGGACTCAGCTATAAGATTCCCAGAATATTTGGAAACATGGTGGACTGTGGGTAACAAATAGCTTTTTTATACTACATCACAAGATGAAGCTGACAGCATTACGTGGTATATTCTATATGTTAGCTGACATTCACAATCTGCTGGGCAGGGTTCAGCCAGCACAGTGGCCTAGGACGTGGCCCCTCCATCCACAACCCTACAAGTCACCACACACATATCTGTGAGGTATTACCTCTAAGGACTTGTGTTTCTAGTACCCCCAAAAAAGCCTGAGCCTGCACCAGCATCCAGAAGAAACTATTGAGGAGTTCAGATCTGGGAGGTATCCAGCCTCATCTATCAATCACTACTCAAGCACAGTGCTGGGAGGTAGAGCAGGCCAGGGGAGTTAATGTGGAGTGGAAGTTCTTATCAGGCTCTTGGGAAGGTCTTGACTTCTCTGGTACAAGCTGTAAGGCCAAGTTGAAGAGAAATGCTGAACTGCATACGGCCTTCCAGTGCTCGCAGCGTTCCTCATCTTTTAGCAGCTACAGTGGAAGCTGAGACCCAGAGTAGAGACTAGGTCTGACAGTAAGTGGTAAGCCCCATAGACGTGTGGAGCTCACAACCAACAAAGAACAATGTAGAGCAAGGGCCAACCCTGATCCTCAAAGGAAGATTTGAAACAGAGCCTTGACTCTAAATACCAATTGGCACTTCGACCCTACAACAACTTCATCCTTCCTTGAACATGGCAAACGCCACCACTGAAAGAAAAAGAGAGGCTTGAAATTTAAAAGGAAGACTCAACCAACAACCTAACAACAGATGTGCAAGCCCCAGCACAATCAGAAACGATATGGAATAAAATGATGTGGGATAATCTTTTTGTACACTGCAAAGATAGGTCTCTGCCTAAGGAACCTTCTGATTGGTTTAATGAAAAACTGAATGGTGAATATCTAGGCAGGAGAGAATAGGCGGAACTTCCAGGGAAAGAGAGAGAAGACTCTGGAAAGAAGAGAGGCAGAGACGCCAGAGAGACTGCATAAGACATGTCTGCCTCGCCAGTCTCTAAATCCCATTAGGGCACCCAATAGAGACAACATGGAAGAGCTTCCAAACAAAGATTACAAAAGAATGATTGTTACGGATGTTCATAAAACCCAAAGAAAACATGGATAAAAAGAAAAAGACATAATCATGAAACAAGGATGACTCAGTTACAATAGCAGCAGGGAGAAGCCTTTGAGGGGAGTGGTGCTGACCCCAGAGAGGCAGTAGATGACCCCACACACAGTGCAGCAGCATGCTGTCCTGCAGAGAGACAGTAGGTGATCCTACCCACAGTGCAGCAGCATGCCATCCTGCAGAGAGTCAGTAGGTGACCCCACCCACAGTGCAGCAGCATGCCGTCCTGTAGAGGGACAGTAGGAGACCCTACCCACAGGGCAGCAGCGTGCAGTCCTGCAGAGAGGCAGTAAGTGACCCTACCCACAGTGCAGCAGCATGCCGTCCTGTAGAGGGACAGTAGGAGACCCTACCCACAGTGCAGCAGCGTGCAGTCCTGCAGAGAGTCAGTAGGTGACCCCACCCACAGTGCAGCAGCGTGCAGTCCTGCAGAAAGGCAGTAAGTGACCCTACCCACAGTGCAGCAGCGTGCAGTCCTGCATAAGGCTCTAGCGTCCACAGCATCATTTCAGTTCCAGGGATGGGAGAAGAACAGATGGTATTTCCACCTAAGGGAGAGACAGTGTGCCCTGCCTGGAGAGTTAGGACCCTTTCCATCTGCCCTAGCCTTAAATATATTAACCTTCAATTTCCAGGAAGCCAGAAGCCTGCCTATCTCCCAGACTGACTCTGGAGTTTTGCTGTTTCGTTCTGACTCAGTAACCATACTCCCAAGCAGCTGCTTCTGCTGGCCCTCTCTGGATAGCTAATGTTCACATGTTAGCCCTGTTGGAATGTGCTTTTGAAAATGACATTTGATCTGAACTCAGACAGAAATAATGGGTTGACCTCTGATATATGTGTTCTTCTATAAATGAGCACAGTTAATCAACACTATATAGATTGGTAGAAGGCAGGCAGATAG
Organism: Neodon shergylaensis; assembly: GCA_025134845.1. NCBI lineage: Eukaryota > Metazoa > Chordata > Mammalia > Rodentia > Cricetidae > Neodon > Neodon shergylaensis. The sequence continues at coordinate 283,220 of JABTXL010005632.1, read as the reverse complement.
ATAGATAGATAGATAGATAGATAGATAGATAGATAGATAGATGATAGATAGATAGATAGATAGATAGATAGATAGATAGATAGATAGATAGATGAGAAATGCTAAGAATACATGAGAAAGACATATAACAAACATAATTTATAGATAGCTGATTCGTAGATACAGATTAATGAGAAATATATAATACATGATCAATGATAGATAACAAATTTAGAGTTCATGAGTAGATAAGTGTTGGATTAAGAATTAATTTGGGGGCATTAATCAAGAAAACAGGTAAATTAAAAGTAATAAAATCAATGTTAATTTAAGAAATAAATGGAAAAATGAAAATGGGCAGTTTAAGGGAGATTTTTTTAAAAAATATGATAGGAATAGACAACTGGAGGTGGTTTACAGGAGACAGGCAGCAGGTCCAGGTGAGAAAGAAGCTGATGGAAGACTCCAGTAAGAATGGCAGGCACACATATCTCATTCATCCTTACTAGCCTATAATGGGGTGCTCCCAGCATCCCATTTTCATTTGGTCTATGAGAAGAGATGTGGTCTGAGTCCAAGAGCAGGAGAGTGAGAAGTCGGGGGCATCTCCATTTTGGGGTCCCATCTTCCTGGGACAAGGAGATGGACAAGTGGAGATGGACAAGTGATAGAAAATGACAGATGAACAGAAGCCATACTGACCTGACTTTTAATTAGTGCCCAAACTCCACAGACACCTTCCAGTCCTGTGCCTCTGCAGAGAGACTCCGGAACAAGCTGAACTCTGAGTTCTTCTGCAAGGCCAGATGAGACGGCAATTTCCAGAGGCTCACACCAGCATCTGATCAGAATGGTGCATCTCCAAATTCTCTGTCGGCTTCAAAGAGAATCTCACCTACCTCTCAGTGAGGCTTGCTTTGGCTACATAGATGCTGATTTCAGGCAAAGCCATGGAAGCAGACAAGGAAATCTGGGCATCAAACAACTGGGAAAAGCAGTGTGTTCTCACATGGGCTCCTAAAGGCAGTCAGAGTAGTAAAGGCCTCAAAACATCACACCAGTGCTGTCAGTGGCCAGCTGGGGAAGACAAGAACAGCTTTATGGCCTCCTGGATTCAGGTCTTAGAGATGTCCTAGTCCATGTTCATGGTACTTCCACTTTCTGCTGCCCACTGGTGTGCACTTACTGTTAATCCTCTGGTAGGTGTGTAAAGTCAGAGAAGCTAAGATCTAGAAGGAAGCTAAAACCTTAGCATTAGGGATCAGCATTCTGGGTGTGAAAGTGGAGAAACTGAGTCTGGGAGGAGTGTAACAAGACATCAAAGATAAACTTATCAAACCACGTACACTGGGTAAAAAATGTGACCCTTTGCCCACATTCCCCAGGGCCCTACCCCAACAAGAACTGAGTCATATTCTGCTAAACTGTCTCTCCCTGTCTCATGTCTTCACCATTCATCCCTGGTACAAAGCCTCCAAACTTACTTTAATGTGACCTTTAAAATATTATCAAGAGATAAGAAAAACTTCCTCAAACCCATTACACAAACCATTTCCCTTCATCTCCCTGTGTTGCTGGGTCTAACTGAACCTGGCTGTGGATCTGGACTGCATGGCTTTCCTCCTCAAGCCTGCCCTAGGGCGGTCCCCAAGGAAGGGGCATCTGAGCTAAATACTTAGGCCTCCAGGATCCCGTGGAAGACTCACCCTTCTTCACGGCTGTTGGGGAGGAATAAGTTTGGCTCAAGCTTGAACATCACTCAGATGCTCAGTTCTGGGTTTTGTCATTTGGTTAGCCACTAGTTGGACACTCTGAGGGCACACACATACCTATGTTATACCTATGTCACAACCTGCATCCCAACACACCAGGTTTGGCCACTTGTCCTAGAAAATCCCATTAAAATAGAAAATTAATAGTGAAAAGTAGGAAAAAGAAAAATTTTTTCTGGGTCATATTGGGAAGAGTGACAAAGAGATGGAGGGACCTCCACCCCCCATGTCCATCTTCAGGATTCTGACATAAGGTTAAGGTTCCAGTAAAGGACAGAGTTTTGCAGAGCTGAGAAGCCCTTGTGAAGATGTGGTCATTGTCCCCCAAAGTAGCCCATCATTATCTCTGCTTTAGAGTGGTCTGACAAGCTGTGAATATGTTCCCTGAAGAAAACTTTCCTTCTAGCTAGCCCAGGTTTAAGCTTTCACTTCTTCCAGCATTGGATTCCTGGGGGCAATCCACTGTCTTGACATCCATTGTTTTAATAGCCTGAAGGCCAAAGTGAGGAGCATGAGAGTCTACAGTTCATCTTCCTCTGGCCAGGCAGTACACCTGTGCTTCCAAGGAAGGAGCCACTGCCCTTTAATTGCTGCTAACATCTCTTCAGCTTGCTTGTTTTGGTGACAGAAGAGGCCCTCCACGGAAAACCACAAGGAACCATAAGATTGGAGTCACATTGCCGTGTGACCTGGAGTGTACTATGCTCATTATAATTCATTATAACAGCAATTCTACTGCTAAATTACATACGCTAAATTTCCCAAAGGGGTGTTCCTGTCTACCATTTTGGAACATGTGCTGTTTGAAGAAGCATGACTTCTACGTGAGCATTCTCAGGAACGTGCCCCTGCCTCCTGCTGGTGGTCAAGACTCTTCCCAGTAAGATGCTCTGGCCTCTCGCATGTCTGCTTGGGAATTACTCCAGGTTTTTTCTTATTTGCTGTAAGCAGCATGCCTGTCTTTACTCTCATCTCCTGGCTGTGCATATGGAAATCAGCTTCACTATTATGTAGTCGAGGACTCAGCAGCAACTGAGTGGAACTCAACTACCATGCTACAGAGAAGAGAAGCAGGTAGGGATGCTGGGGCAGCAGACCAAGATGAGGAGTGTGGATGCAGCACGCATCTTGTCACTTTGCCTGCATGAACAGCACTGGAAATAGGTACTGGTGTCCCTGTTTCACAAGTCCAAAAACAAGGCTTAAGAAAAACAATAAGTAAATTTGTCTGAGGATGCAGACACTAGAGAGGCAAAGATGGCTTTGGACCAGTTGACCCATTCGGTGCTGCTGTAGGGCTCCAAAACGAAGGCTGTGCAGAGCTATGGTGAGGGCTACTTGTTCCAGGATGAGGCTGGCTGGATTTGAATCCTGATCTGTCACTTTGGGCTGTGAGTTTACCCTCTGTGCTTTCATTTAGGGTACACTATACACATGGGCAGCAAGCTAGATGCAGTGCATAGTGTACAAGGGTAAACTATTGTTGACACTCTCTGCATCTTTTCTTGCCTGGCAAGGTAACATCCGCAAAACTAGACCCATAGCTGTGAGGGCCTCTTTTGTCTCCAGGAATCTGGCTCTAAAACAGATTGTCTACTGGGAGTGGGAAGTAGGAGGCTCCTAAACGAGGAGGACTGCCATGGCTTCAGCCACATGTAGTGACAGGCAGGGAGTCCCCCAGAATTAATTGCTCAGCACCATGTCACTGCTGGAGACAAATTTGCAATTACTGTCTTCCAAAGGAGAAAAATATCCCATCCTCTCCCAGTTGTGGCCCCCCAGTCTCTGGCCAGATTTACATGGGCCTGAGATGTAAGGCCTGCCAGTTTCAAAGGGAAAATAAACCCACCCTAGGAGAAGGACCCTGGGCCTGAAGGACAGGTTGGCTTTTTCCTGCCTCAGTGATGAAGACTAGCTAGCTGGCATCCTGCCGACTGAGCCTCGAATTTGAAGGAAGGCTAAGGAGCAGTGTTGGGAATGGGGGTACAATGAGAAGCTTTTCTTCAGACATGATGGTATGTGCCCTTAATCCCAGAATTCCGGACTGAGGCAAGAGTGTGGTGAGTTCCTGACTACCAAATCACATAACAAATTTCTCCCCCACTCCCCCTCTGTGTGTGTGTGTGTGTATGTGTATGTCTTTTTCTCTCTCTCTCCCTCCCTCCCTCCTCCTCCTCCTCCCTCCCTCCTTCTCTCTCTTCCTGTCTCTCCCTCTCTCTCTTCCTGTCCCTCCCTTCTCCAACAGCATTTCTTGATGAGCACAGATCTAGAAGGTCTAACAGATAACGTTGTATACACTGTATTTTTATCTAGCCTCAGACCTTTGGCTTCACGTGTGTGGGAATAGATTTAACAGAAGACTTCAAATAAAGATCAGAAGGGATCCCTGCTGAGAGGCCACACATGAGCTTTGCTGGCATGGTCTGTACCTGAGCTCAGCCTGTGAGAATGTTGCAGGGAGCAGAGTTGGGTAAGCACCTAGCCTCTGCACTACTTTGCCCACGTGTCCAGTTTGATTTGCAAACTCTTCACCCAGTCTTCCAGGCCCCCAGAACTGTGGTGCCCCGCCATGCATCACCTTGGCAGAAAGCTGAGATCAGCAGAGCTTTTATGAACCTTCACAAGTCTGCCCCACTGAGTGACTCACTGCATAAAAGGTTGATATGATCCTGGTCTTGAAGTCACAACCCTAGTTATGCTGTGAAATAGTCCCATTTGTGTTATGTAACTGTAAGTCACTGTGATTGGTTTAGCAAACAAGCTGACTGGCCAATAGCTGAACAGGATAAAGTTAAGTGGGAGAATCAAACTGAGAATGATAAGATGAGGAAGAGCACAGTCAGGGGAGTCAGCAGCAGACAGAGGAGCAGATGAATGTGCCATGCTAATAAAATTACTGCCATATGGCAGAACATAAATAATAAATATGGGTTAATTTAAATTGTAGGAGTTAGTAACAAGCCTGAGCTATTGACCAAGTATTTATATTAACATTAAGTCTATATGCATTTATTTTAGTGCTGGTGGTTGGGGCAGGAAAACTCTGCCTTCACAGCTATAAACCATGTCTCATTGGTGGTCAAACATGGCCTGGAATAGTATCTTATTACTCCTCTCTATCCTCAGCTTTTTGCCTATCTAATGGGTAGAAACTGAGCTTACAGCCTCCCTGAGCTCACCTGAGCATCTTTTCCTCTGAATGTGAAGATCTCATCCTGTCTTCTCTCTGTATCTGTCTCTCTTTGTGTCTCTGTCTTTCTCTGTGTGTCTCTCTGCCTATCTTTGTCTCTCTTTCTGCCTCATTCTTTCTCTTTCCTCTGAACTCCCCTTGAAAAAATACTATTTCCTTCAAGTCTTCCCTTCATCTCACAGTGCAATGGCAAGCATGCTGTCGGTCCTCAGTAGGTGATCATGACCAAACAAGGTCACACCTCTTAAAACACAGCACCTAGTGTGGAAGCCACATACTGCACTGTGCTACCTGACAGAAGCCAGGAGAAGCTGCTGGTTGAGACGCTATGAAGCCCTGGCAGCAGGTGCCACATGCCTGCCACTGATCAAGGTAACAAGGCCCAAATGCAAATCCTAGTGCTGTTGAACCTAGTGCCTGATGTTCTCAAGAATGGCTCACTCAGAGTTCCTACTTGCTGGACTGGAAGTGTGCTCCCAGCTCAGAAGTGGCATCAGGAACTAACCTGGAGAGGAAGGGTTCCAAATCTGAGCCCTCAATCTGAGCAAGGGCAAACCTTTCTTCTCTTGTGGCATGTCTCACTTGTGAAGTCGGGGCTCCAGGAGTGAGGGAAAAGAAAGAGCTCTCCTCAGTGAAGGGGACAGTACTGTGCCTGTCAAGGGCTTTGTGATTCAGAAGCTCGAAGGCCTGAGGTCCCCAGCTTTTCCTATCTAGACTCTCTGTACCACTGAAGCGATGTTCTTGTCTCCTCAGGCCTCCCCTACTTCACAAAGCTCCTGGGGCCACACAGAGGACACTCGCCTTTCTCTGAAAGCCCAAAGCTTACATTACAGATGCCATACAGTCAACCATCTGCCCTAAAAGTAAAAGATAGCTTGCAAATATTAACCATAGTATTTGGTCTACTACTTCATCTCCAAAGTTGGTCTTCTTATTAGAAACAAAAATACTATTGTTACATGTATATGGGTGTTTTGCTCACATACGTATCTGTGCATTATATGAGTGCCTGGTGTTCACAGAGGCCAAAAGAGTGCATCAGATCCTCTAGAACTGGACTTACAGATGGTTGTGAGCCACCAAGTGGGGTGCTGGAAATCAGAACCAAATGCTCTAGAAAAACAACCAGTGCTCTTAACTGCTGAGTCACGTGTAATATTTATCTATGGGTTTTCCTCCACATCCTGTCTCTGTTCCAAGAATGAGGCACATAGTAAAGAAGGGGGAATGAGAACAAATGAGGTCAACATAAACAAGAGGGAAAGGGCTCTAACACAATGAATTCCATAAAGGAGAAGAACACTCCACCTGAGGGGCAAGTGCTAGATCTAAAGGACACTGCCCAAGCGGTCTGGCACTGCCAGCCATCCTGGCCGAAACCTACATGCTGAGTCAGGGACCTGTATGGATGCTCAATGTCTGCTGACGCTGAAAACGCTGTGTAATAATTACCCACCAAGTGCCAGGTTATTTCTGTCTCCAGCAGGAGGACAGAGCAGGAGAGGCAGAGTCCAGAAATAGCAAAAGCAATTAGCAGACTGGCTTCATAGGGCATAATTATTGTGTGGAAATTGGACCTGGCCAAGGGAATCACAGCCTAGTTACCTGGCCCATGACAAAAGGGCATCAGCAGGCCTTCTTGACCCTAACACCAGGAATACAGGCTGAACATCAGCATTCAAGGAGTCCCCTCCATCCAGGAACTCTGTAGGCCCAGATCCCTGAACAACAGAGGAGCTGTGCCTGGTGCATAGCACATACCTTTGAAGATGGACCTGAGGGACCTTAGAGAAGCGTTCCAGGTACCCATTGTCAGCATCAAGAACTCGCGTAAACCAGGAGGACACAGTCCGTATTGTTACCTGCCACTGCCTTCTTCTTTATTATGAGTTCGTTTGCAGTTCCTGAATAAAACTAACTTCTAAACTGCCAAGTAGAAGTGCCAATGAGGTGAGAAATCAGCTGCCAGCATTTTAGCAGAATCTCCTGTGGACAGAGGTGTGAGTGAGAAGTGGGGCCGAGGGAGCTCAGAGCTCCTTCATCTCTGCAGGCAAGGGCTGGCTTTCCTGCTGAGGAGAGGCATCATAGAAGGTTCGAGTCAGTCTAATGCAACAGCCATAGACTATGGAGTCAACCAGGGAGGTGCTTCCTCTAGACAACAGCCTGCAGAGTAAGTTGCAAGCCCCTGCTGCCTACTTGCTGTAGGCTGATTCTGCTTTTCCTTCTGCATCTTGGAGGCATGTACATCAGTCTGCCCAACCCTCTAGACCCTTCAATGAATATTCCTGGGGGAGAATCAAATCACCATCCCTCACTGTGATTCCCTCTCTTCTAGTTCCCTCCATGAGAAGACAGTGTAGACAGGGATTTAAGTCCAAGTTCAGTCATGGACCACTGTGTAGACTCACCCATTTGGGTCATGCCTGAGACTTGGGTTCTTTTTTCAGATAGATGTAGAGTTCTCAGGATTATAAAGGCACATGTTCATCTCAGCAACCTCGATGGAAGCTATTATCTGATGTCCATCTGTCCCATTTAGGGCCAGCCCTGCTGATGTAAAACTATTGGGGTACCTTCCTCAGTGGAAGCCCAAACCCACTTCACTAGAGACTTGTGCCCATGTGGTCAGTGTTCCTATGCACCCAAGCATCTTCAGTTACCCTAGGTCAGAAAGCCCCAAATCCCCACCCAGGGCTTACATGATTCTCAACTAGACCCTTATTCCAAGAAATCAATAAGGGTCACTGGGCCATCAGCATAAGGAGCACAGAGGTCATGTGCTTTTCGAGGCAGGTGTGGAGCAGAATGAAATATGGAGTTCCTGGATCCTAGTCCTGATTCTGCTAGTTTTGTGAAGCCCCAGGGTAAAACACTTCCCAACTCTGAAGTTAGCTTTCTACGTCTGAAATGGGACAGGGCTCCAGCCAGCCTCCTTTGCAGGGTAGCTTGAAGGAGACACAAAGAAAGTCCTCTCTGCCTAGATCCCTCCCTAGGCATTATGTCTTAGCCCTTAGCCCCAGTAAGACAGGGCACTCAAAAATGTTGGGAGACCCACCTGGCCACAACATGCAATGAACTGTGGCTTATTAGATGCTCTGGGCCCCTCTCTTCTTGCTGCTGAGCCAGTCTCAGAAAGGCTGTGTCCATTCCTCTGCCCCCAGCTGTGCCAGGCTCTCCAGCCCTAAGCACAACATCCCATATTGTGCCCGTCTACTGTAGACACTGTGAATAATGGAGTACCATGTTTGTCTAATGGATTTATCACTACTTACGAATGCAGCTTCATCAACAATAGCAGGTGGAAATCGATGTCAAGGCAGCTAAGTGAGCTGCACACTCCCACTCAGCTTGGCAGATATTGATGGTCTTTTGTCCACTTGGCATTTTGCACCCAATGTGGATCTGAAATTAGAAATAAAAACTCCCCTGGCTCTTCTAGTAAATGGTCCTTAGCTCCTGCTCAGAGCAGGGTGTGGGAGTTAAGTGCACCCCATCAGTACTTGCCTTCTGTTCTGAGCACAGAGGAAACTCACTCCTCCTGAGAATGGAGAAGGAAGCTCCTCAAGGGCATCCTGCTTGACTCCTATAACCCAACCCCTGCAGATTCTGTCTGTGGGACCACTGACCCACACAGAGCCAAGAGAGAACAGCACCTTCTTCATCATGTTGGTGTGTGTGTGTGTGTGTGTGCTGTCTCTCTGTGTATCTCTGTCTCTATATCTCTGTGTCTGTCTATCTCTGACTTTCTCTCCCCTGAGAGGTGTGTGTGTGTGTGTGTGTGTGTGTGTGTGTTTAATTGGGACTAATAAAATTTGAGTTGATATATTACTCAGGATCCCCTAAAGGAACAGAACTGATAGAATGAATCTATGTCTTAAATGGAGATTTATTAGATTGACTTACACAATACAGTCGTGGTAGCTCAAAAATGCTGTCTCACAATGGAGCATTTGAGAAACCAGTACTTTCTTAGCTCATGAGGCTATGTATTGCAGTTTAAATCAGAAGTTAAAGGCCTGGGAGACTCCTGGAGAGCTTCTGGTCTTCAGTCTTCAGTGTTGGAAGCCTGGAGAAGCTGGTTCTAATAACAGTAAGAGGACAGAGGAACTTTCCAGGAAAAGTGAAGGAAGCAGTCAGGAAACAAAGTTTCCTTCTTCCATGTCCTTTTATCTGAGCTGCCACCAGAAGGTGCTGCCCACCCTTAGGATGCGTCAAAGTCCATTAATGAGTAATTGCCTTTTCAGGGTCTTAGAACTTAAATATGGTAATACAAATTTAGAAAGCTTCACCACTAGTCCCATCTCAATTAATGTAAGCAAGGCACCAATTATTTTATTTCATTTTATAAGAGTTGCCCTGGTCATGGTGTTTTTTCACAGCAATGAAAGGGATAATCAAGCTTTTGTTTGGAGGAATACGAACGCCTTTGGGACTTTTGAACTAGAAAAACAGTTGAATGCTTTAATCAAGGTTTGATGGGCCATTCTAGGAGGCTCATGGAAGACCATAGTGCTGAGAGTGACGTAAGTTATAATGGCCTCATTCAAGAGGGTTCCGAGGGGAAGATATTAGTAAGTAGCCTGGAAACCACTTGTCTAAATTAAGGTTTCTATTGCTGCAAGAAATCACTATGACCAAAAAGCAAGTTGAAGGGTCAAGGATTTATTTGGCTTACACTTCCACATTGCTTTTCTTCACTGAAGGAAGTCAGGACAGGAACTTAAACAGGGCGGGATCCTGGAGGCAGGAGCTGATATAAAAGCCATGGAGGGGAGCTGCTTATTGGCTTGCTTCCCCTGGTTTTCTCAGCCTTCTTTCTTTCTTATAGAACCCAGGACTAAAAGCCCAGAAATGGCACCATTCACCAAGGGCTGAACTGCCCCTCATTGATCACTAATTGAGAACAGTTGGATCTCATGAAGGCATTTCCTCAACTGAGGCTCCTTCCTCTCTGATGATTCTAGCTTGTGTCAAGTTGACACACAAAACCAGTCAGTACACCATTATTGTGATATTTTGAAAAGAATGTGACGGTTGCCCTTGTCTTAAAATCCTGCCTGGAACTAAATTGAAGAGTTTTGGATTAGTGGTGTTGGCAAAGAAGATTTCAAGACAGCTTAAGACAGGCTCTTTCATGTGGCTATTAATAATCGCTGTTACATAAATCAATAGTAAAAAAGGAGCAAGCTGGGCAAAGAGAAGTACAAAATGTAGAGTTTAAGGAATAAAGGATCACCAGGAAAGCCAAGTCCTGTGTTCAAGGAAATAAAAAGTTTAAAGATAATCCTGATGCTCAATAAAATAAAGGGAATGGTGACCTGAGGGCAAAACATCACTCAGCTAAACTTCCAATTTATGGAAAGAATTAAAGAAAAGCTTACATAGTGACAAAAACCATCAACAACAAAAGTCTGGAGAAAATGTAATTGAAGGAGGGGACCAAGGTCCAGCCACAGCAAGCAGAAGAACTTGGCAGCTTTGGCCACATAGTTCTGGAGTCAAGGGTACAAAGCTGTGGCATAATTTCCCTTCATAGCTAAGGAAAGCCACAGAGGACAGGCATGTATCAGGGATGTTCTGTATGGAAAACAGAAAGGCTACTATGTGAACCCGTGAAAGTGAAGCTTGGATTATGTGGGAGATTCCAAGACGTTAGAGATGTCAGAGCTATGGGAGACCTGCCAAGTAAACCTGCATACCAGGTGTGGAACCAGCCCAAGAAAGAGAAGTGTGTTGCAGTCAACAAAGGAGTTGGAGATCTGAAGAGCACTTTGACATCGGACATAGAGATGCAGAGTTTGGAATTGCCCAGTTGGTTTTAGGTCTTGCTTTAGTCCATTATTTCCTCACTAAGCTCCCTTCCCTTCCCTTTAGAATAGTAATGTATATTCTGTGCCACGATATATTGGAAAAATTTGATCTGTTTTTTTATTTGGATTTTTACACTGAAGAGATTGCCACAAGTCTCAGAGAGACTTTGAACTTTGGACCTTTAAACAGTATTGAGACTGTGATAGACTATAGGGACTTTTGAAGTTGGACTGAATACCATTTTGAACTATAATATGTCTCTAAGCCCATACTTGTCCAGGTAGAAGAATTTGGTTGTTTGAATAAGAATGGCTTCCTTGGGCTGGAAAGATGGTTCAGTGGTTAAGAACATTGGCTATTCTTGCAGAGGTCCTGAGTTCAATTCCCAGCAACCACATGGTGGCTCACAACCATCTGTAATAGGATCTGGTGACCTCTTTTGATATGCAGATACCTATGCAAAGCACTCATACAGAAAAACAAAAAATAAGTAAATTAAAAATAAAAAGGAATGATTTCTATAGGTTTATATATTAAAATTCTTAGTTATCAGGAAGTGATACTATCTGAAAAGATTATAAGGATTAAATGTATCACTATGGAGATGGGCTTTGTCCAGTCTCTCTCTCTCTCTCCTCTCTCTCTCTCTCTTTCTCACCCTGTGGATCAGGATGTAGCTCTCAACTACTGTCCCAGTGCCGTGCATGCCATCATGCTCCCTGCCAGGACGATAACAGGTGGACAAAACTTCTGAAACTGGAGCCAGGCAGTGGTGTTGCACAACATTAATTAATCCCAGCACTCGGGAGGCAGAGGCAGGCGGATCTCTGGATCTCTGTGAGTTTGAGGTCAGTCTGGTCTACAAGAGCTAGTTCCAGGATAGGCTCCAACACTACAGTAAAACCCTGTCTTGAAAAAAAGACTTCTGACACTGTAAGCAAGAACCTAATTAAATAATTAAATGACTTCTTATATAAGAGTTACCATGATCACGGTGTCTCTTCACAGCAGTAGAACAATGATACCCTAAAGGATTTCCTGCACTTCAGACGTAATCTTTTTACCTCCAATGTAAAGAAGTCAAATGTCCTTGTAGTGGTCTGAATCAATTGTACTCCACACTCACTGTGGAACTAGAATGCCTAGGCCAGCAGAAAATACAGTCAGAAAACAGAAATAAAAATTTTTCCAACTTGTGCCATTAGGGCTGATTGTGAGTGGAATCATTCCACCTTTGATTCCTGGATCACTGTGTCCTGGATTTAGGAGAGATCATCACATATATTAGACAATGATTCAAAGCACCCGCTGCTTTCTGAAGAGCCCACTGCAGCTCCCCAGGCTACTGTCACCTAATTGGCATTGCAACTTTGTATTTAAAAAGTCATTCCACCATTGCATTAAGTCAGATGCTTTGGGATGATGGGGAATATGACAAGACCAGTGAGTTCTATGAGCATGGGCCCATTGCTGTAATTATGAAATGAGTTCCTTGGTCAGAAGCAAGCTGTGTAATGTACCATGATAGTGGGGTTGGACATTCTGTAAGCCCATGAATGGTAGTTTTGGCAGAAACATTACATGCAGGAAAGGTTAATTCAGAAACTGAATAGTTATCTATTCTAGTAGTTATAAAGCATGGAGATATCCATGATGGATGTTGTCAAATATAAGAAATCTACTACTAAATAGATAGCTAGTAGATGATGCCACAATGGTTCCTTGGTGTTGGTCTCTGCTGTTTGGAGATCTGGCACTCAGTAGCAGCTATAGCCAGGCCAGCCTTGGTGAATGAAATTCCATGTTGTGAAGCCCATGCATAATTTCCATCTCTGCCACCATGGCTACTTTGTTCCTGAGCCCACTGGGAAATGACAGGATGGCCAGAGAATAACACTGACTGTCTACCTACTTTATTATTGAACTCCTTCTGTGATGAAGTCACAGTTTCATGAGTATTTCCATTTGGAGAGATCTAGCCACATCTGTCTTACCCAAATATCTCTCCTACCAGTTTTCTAGTCATATACTTTTCAAGTCTTTGACCATCCAACCGAACAGTTGTATATAGCCCGTGAATCAGTGCATAATCACATCTGGCAACTTCTCCCTCCAAGAAAAATACATGACTATGTGTGCCACTCAAAGTTGTTTCCACTGTGAAGAAAAGAAATCCCTTCATCCGTGTCCTTCGGGGTTGTCACAGAAAGGTGTTATAATGATATATCTGTCTGCTTCTGGGTGATGCCTGCCTGTGTGCAGAACAAACTTGAAAATCAAGTCCTAGTTTTCTAAACCTCAGTCAACTGATCATAGGGTACATTCCATGAGGTCATAGATGCATATTCGGAAGCACAAGTCACTGTAACACAAGTAGGAACCATAGGTACTTGGTCATCTTCTTCATAAAACTTGCTTGTGTCCCTGTGACCTGCATGAGCCCAATCATGTGTATGCCACTTGCATTAGGTGACCGATTGCTGCTGTGTCCATTATACTCGATGGCTTGGTGGGATAGATAGCATCCAGCTGATGGTGATCAGCTCAGTCATATGATAATATTTTGGCCCATTATCAAGAGTTCAATGTTAAGGCCACAAAGAAAGAAAGGCATTATCTTTCAAAAGAATGGTAGTTTGTCTTCAGGTGATGGTAGAGTCTTGCTCCAGAATTCCAAAATTCACTACTATCATTCACCAATAGAGGCTTGCCTGATGCTCCAAACAGCATCGTTCTCTGGTGCTAAAGAACTGGAGAACCCCTGAAAGGCTGTTGTCTTCAATCTGTTCTAGAAGCCTGAAAAAGATGGTACTAATAACATCAAATGAATGCCACAGCAACAAAGTAGATAAATTCATAAGTGAGAGTAAAGATAAATAAACAAAAAGCTAAGTTTCCATCTTCTATGTCCTTTTATCTGTGCTGCCACCAGAAATTGCCATCCACACTTGGGGGTGGGCTTCCTATCCTTTCTCTCTCCCCTTTCCTCCTTGCCTCCCCACTTCCTTGTGTTTATGTGTCAGTGATATGTATGTGGTGAGACTCTCATGCCATAGGATGTGTGTTGTGGAATATTAGTTTAATTTGTGTTACATTCGTTTATGCCATGAAATATTTGTTTAATGATGCAAAGATGTATTACATTCTTTTATGTTGTGTTTGTTTAACTCTGTAAAGCTGTGTTACTTAGCGTGCCTATGGTGTGGAAAAATTGTCTGTATTCTGTCAATTATGTTTTAAATAAATTCTGATTGGCTGGTAGCCAGGCAGGAAGTATAGGCAGGAAAATCAGACAGGAAGTAGAGGTTGGACAATGAGAACAGGAGTATTCTGGGAAAACGGAAGCTCTTTCCACAGTCCTGCCCAGACCACGGAAGAAGCAAGTAGTGACCTACCCTGCCAAAAAAGGTACCAAGCCATGTGGCTATCATATACTAGAATAATGGGTTAATATAAGTTATAAAAGCTAATACGAAGCCTGAGCTAATGGGCCAATCAGTTTATAATTAATATAGACTCTCTGTGTGATTTTCTTTGGGACCTAATGATTGTGGGAACTGGGCAGGACAGAAACCCCAACTAGCAGGCCCTCATGTTACAGTGCCTAGAACACCCGATTGGTATGATAAAGAGCTGAACAGCCAATATCTTGGGAAGAAAAAGATAGGTGGGGCTGCCAGGCAGAAAGAATAAAAAAAAGGACAAGAGAGGAGGAGTGAATAAAACAGGTGAGAAAAAAATGACAAGGGTCAGCCTCCTAGCTTCAGAATAAGAACGAAGGAAAGAAATATAGATGAGAAAAAGGGAAAAGCCCAGAGGCAAAATGTAGAAGATAAATAGGTTAATTTAAATCAGAAAATCTGGCTAGAAATAAGCCAAGCTAAGGCTGAGCATTCATAAGTAAGAATAAGTCTCTGTGTATTTATTTAGGAACTCGGTTGCAACCCCCATCTCAAGGGCAAAGAATTCAAAAAAAAAACTACACATGCCTACATGCCTATGAGTGTCAGGAGTTGGTTCTCTCCTTCCTGCTTCCCATCATCAGTTGAGTTATCTAACCCATCAAGCTATTAAGTATAATGTGCACAGAAGAGATACATTATAAACAGAAGTGGTATATACACGATTGTGTTCAAGCAGGTTACATGAAAGAGTTGCCCAAATGCCTCCTATGGCTCCTGATTCCTCTATAATGATGTCTGCTCCAAGTATGCACCTAGGGCCTCATGGATGTGTCCTGTGGTCGAAGGAAGAGAAGATCTGGGTTTGGTTTGAAGATGGTTCTACAAACTCTACAGACACTATGCAGAAGTAGAGATCTGTAAAGGGAACTGCTCACAGTGAAATAATTTTATCATCAATCATTTTGTGTAGAAGGAGAAATTGTTATTGATTGTGTGTGTGTATGTGTATCTATTTGTATGTCTGTTTGTCTCTGGGTGTGTGGCTGTCTCCTGCTCTCTCTTTCTCTCTCTTCCTCTCTCTGTGTGTCTGTCTCCCTCTGTGTGTGTCTCTGCGTCTCCGCATTCCTGTCTCTGTGTGTGTTTCTCTATGTGTCTCTCTCTTTCTGTGCATCTCTGTGTCTCTGTGTCTTTCTGTGTGTATGTATGTCTGATTGTCTATCTGTCTATCTTTGTGTATGTGTCAATCTCTCTCACTCTCTCTGTGTCTCTGTCTCTGTTTTTATTTATTCCTCTGTGTGTCTCTCTCTTTCTGTGTATCTCTGTCTGTCTGTCTCTCTCTGTGTGTGTATGTGTGTGTGTGTCATGCCATGCCTGCCTGTGGAGATCAGACAGCTTTCAGGAGTGAGTCTCTTTTTCTACACTTTCAGTAGATATAGGTCAGGTCATCAGGCTTGTACAGCAAGTCCCTGCTTTTAATCCACTGAACCAACTCACCACTCTGGGTTGGATATTGCTTGTAAAATCTGCACTAGTTTATAAAAAGGCAAAGGGGAACAGAAAAGCTGTGAATCCCTACAGGTTATTCATTTCTGTTTGCTCAAGCATGTTCTCCACACCCACTGCAGCTCCTCGATGTGCTCAGTGTGGGTTGGGAAACATAAGAAAGACACTGAATGATCCCTTCAGAATCCGCTGCAGATGCCATGCACTGAGGATGCCTCAGATTAATTTATTTATATACAATCACCTATTATAGGCAAAACATTATGAGAATTTCTGGGGGGGGGGAGGTAGGGATGATAGCAGGCTTCCTCATTTGCTTTCTTATTTGATGATAGGAAGCTGTAGATGTTACTCCTGACTTTGTGATGACCCCGAGGGCTGCAGTTATTACCTAGATTTAGAAATGAGAAAACAGGAGCAAAGCTTCCCTAAACTATTCAAGCATCAAAGAGCTAAGTTGGATTTAAATTTAGGTTTGTCTAGCACCCACGCTCAACCTCTTTGCACACTGAGATGCAGAAAGGCAGATGTTCGTGCTGCTCCACCTGACAACTTGGAAGATATCCATAACCATTTCTTGCTCTGACCAACACTATTCAAACACCCCGTGCTCCGTGATCTCCTGGAGGCTGTAAGACACAGAGTACTAGCCCACCTATTATAGTCTGCTGGAAGTTTGGCTTAGATCCAAAGACATACTTTAAAAAAAAAAAAAACAGGTGGTGCTGTTGCTGTTGGTCCAGGAACCCTGTTCTGAGAGTCACACTGTAAATGCTACATCCCATACTAGAGAACTCAGACACCCACAGCAAATCAGTGAAGTTTCCACAGAAAGTTTTAGGGCATCGCCAGATGGCTAGTCCCATCTCCCAGGAGCCCCCACTGCCATCTGGTGGAAAAACAGGGCTCTGTGTCCCAGTGCTCTCCAAGTGCAGGAGCCCCTTACAGGCTCCCTCCATGTGAACCTGACTGGGTTGGTCCTCTCTGTTGCCCTCCCTTTCTCATTCTTAATTAAGATTCCCTCCTTCCAGATGGCAATGTGCCTTACTCTCCTGTCCCTTTTGCTTCTCTGGTGGAGGCAGAGTGATGGTTCTGTCTTATTTTTAAAGGTGTGGGAGGGCAGGGAGTATATGTACGGGAATATCTTATTGCTGAGATCATGTTCCCAAAAAGTCTTCATGTAAATCAGATCGATGTTCAAAAGAGGAGTAGAAGGCACTATTCCTACTTTACAGACAGGGATTTGAAATCAATTCGATACAGGCTGAACATCTTCAGAAATACTACTATTCTCAACACTCCTCCCAGGGAGTGCTTATTGTACTGTCATAAGCACAGGTATGTCTCCCCCGACCACCACACAGCCCTTCAAGGTATTGATTAAAAGCATCCCATACATATAGTGACCTTGTACCCTTCTACTCTAGCCCTGTCCCTGTGTTATCTAATCCTAACTGCCCCCATGAAATAGGCCCCATTCTTACATTTCTTTTATTTTTCCTTTTAAAGGAAAGGATGGCAAACACAGGGAGTCCTTTTACCCCAAGCCTCACCACTATTATGTAGCCATGTTTCAATCCCCAGAGCCTGTCTCCTATCCAACCTCTAAAATAGGTGATGCTACTATTCATTTTATTGGTGATCTGAAAGGGATCATCAATACCATGTGGAAGTCAGAGTATTGGTTATAAACTCAGATTTGTAAACTAGTTCCCACACTTTCTATGAGTTTTGGCATCATTGGGCTTCTAGACTTCTAGGATGGTTTCACCCACTCCAACCTCTGATCACCTAACGGTCTCAGTCCGTTCATGGACGTACAAAGCATACTGTTGGTTCTGCACTTAAATTATACCACCTGCCATGGTTTGAATGCTCCATCCCCCCAAGTCCATGTAATGAAAACCTAGTCTCCAAATTGATATGTTCATGGCATTTGGAGCTGTGGACTTTGGTGGGTAAGTAGAGCTGGGTGGGGATATGACAGCAAGATCGCCATGATGGATTCATCATAAAAGAAGGAGTGACTTGTGCTACCATGCTTTCTCTGTCTCATGATGTGATCTTCTCCACCATGGTATGGGAAGACCCCATGGTTGGTGAATGGGTTTACCAGAAGAGGAAGAATGACTTGTGCTACCATGCTTTCTCTGTCTCTTGATGTGAAGTTCTCCACGATGTGATGAAGCAGCAAAAGGCCCTCACCAGATGTTGACACCGTGATCTTAGACTCTTAGCCTCTGGTACTATGGGAAATGAGTTCTCTGCGACTCACCTTGCCTGTAGACACTAAAACAAATTTAGGAAATCTACTTTTCCGTGAACTCTGGGAACCGATGAAATTTTCCAAGGATGCACAATCTAAGCCTCATTTAAGGAGATCCCAAACCACAAGTCATGATTTCCTGTTGGTCACTGCCTTCAGACGGGCAAAAGTAAGACGCCCCATAGAACAGACCTCAGGGACCTGACTGCACATAGGTCTGTCTCCAAGAACTGTGGACACTTCCAGAGGGATGATACTTCTCAGAGGAATCTCTTACAGTTGCCTCTGGGTTGCTATGGCATTTTCTGCAACAGGAACACCCAGTCAGCCACAGACCACCATCCCCTTTCTGGAGAGTGGGATGTGGGGGTGAAAACGAAAACGAACTCAGGAAGGGCGTTGGTTGGCAGCTCAGAGGAACAGTTAGGGTATGTGGGAAGAAGACAGCAACTCCTGGCAGAATTGTGCTGTCTTAGCGCTCCCTGCCAGTCCATATGCTTCCTTCCTACTTTCTGAGGCTCAAGCGAGAAGAGGTAAGATGAAAAGGGAAGGGATAAAGGAGCTACCCGTCATCCTTAGGGATGCCCTTGAGACTCTGGGTGTTTTTCTCTACCTGTGGGCATTGTGATCATTTTAAGGCAGAGGTGGGTGAGCTACAAACGACAAAGCTGAGTGTCAATCTCCTTCCAGCCACCCAAAGAGCCTGTTGCCAGAAGGAATGGAGGAGGCACCATATGCTTGGTGCAGGCACTTCAGCTTGCTTCTTTTTCCAACAAGCTGCCTGTCTCTTTAGGGGCCTTGAAGAATGAGGTCCATATCCATTCATCACTCAGAGAGGAAAGCGAGCCAAAACTTCCCTGTAGTTGCTCACGAGCTCCAGAGAATCAGTCTTCCCAGCTACTAGCAAACATTACTTCTCCTGAAGCTGGCTACCTTCAGGGGAATAAGCAGGTTAGAAAAAAAAGGTGATTGATGTGACCCCCACTTGCGCATAACAAAAAAAAAAGGCATCTAGGCAGGATGGAGTGAGAACAGATAGCAGACAGCATGTGGGAATGGTAGTCACGCCCTATAGTGGTGTTCCATCTCTCACCAGGTGTGTGAAGACCGTGTAAGCAGGACTCAGTGTTTTCCATGAGATTCCAGAAGACAGAACAGCAGTCAATTGGTTATATGACTACAGAAGGTAGTAAAAAGAAGTCACGATCACACACTAAAGTAGTGAGAAATTTGCCACTCAAAAGTTTAAGCCAAGATGTGGATTGTCAGCCAGGGAGCTATGGGTGAAACAGGATGCTTACGCTGGAGGAAACCTGCTCACCATGAGTGGAAGTCGCTCCATGCTGAAAGTGAACTTCAGACTCCAGTCCCTAAGACTTGGCTCAGGTGAGCTTCTCCCACTCCTTATCTGTGGCCCACTAGTTAGCAAGGGAAGCCACTAGAAAGAACCAATATATAGTCTGAAAACCCTGGGCTCAAAGAGCACACACTGAAGCCAGGCCATATGACAAACTCACAAATGATCAGAGGCCAGCAGCAGTGCTCTATCAGTGTGACCAGTATGTAAGATACAACACACCAGCTAAGGACACCATGCTGGGGCCATAGAAAAGTGGGGGGTAGGCAAGAGGCATCTCAATAATCAACTTAAGAGAAACAGAGTCATCTGTGGGCTACACACGGTCAAGAGGAAGTAAGAAAGACCAGCAATTAAAGCAGGAAAGTAGGCACTCGGAGTGGTTAGCCAAAGAACACTGGTCTGGGTAACTGTGTGAGCTGAAGTCTTGGGGCCTCCACATGACAGAGTGACTGGCTTGGTGGGGGCTTCCAGGTGGGGAGAAATGGGGCATCTCTAGCAAGTGTCATTCTTAGACTCAGAAAGAGATATAACTTGGTGGCCTCCCTCACAGAAAGGATGGCAGTGACACAGATGTCCTTAGTACCCTTCAGGATGGGAGCACTCCGGCACTATGAGGCTCATTACCTTCTGCAATTATCTTCTCCACGTGTTTTTTCAGCTATTTTCTGTGCAATAGCAGAATATCTGGGCCTGGGTAGATTATAAAGAACAGACACTTATTTCTTATGTTTCTTGTGGTTCTTGGGCTGCATCTGCTGAAAACCTTTTGCTGCATCCTGTAACAACAGAACGTGGAAGGGTAAGGAAAGGAAAGGTACTCAGGAAAGAGAAGAGAGGAGCGGGGAGGGAAGCAAGGAGGGACAAGATGGAAGGGAAGGAATTGGAGAGTGGGGCAGTTATAACTGGACCACATACCCACAGGACCATGCATTCTTCCCACTGTGCTGCCCTCTCCCTTGTCCCCACCTCCTCTCATTGGGAGGCCATGGGGAGGTTCTGGATCTTCCCCTTGTCCTTCGTCTTCCAGGATCTGATTCTGATGAGACTCAAGATCTACTTTTACACCCCAGGGGACACAGCCTTACTCCCTTATGAGAGAACCCTGTCCCCAGAACAAGGAAGAAAAAGTGTAGCATCTCCACTACAACAAAGTCAAACATCATCATGGCCTGGGTCTCCCTAACAAGCAGTGGCTGGACTCACCTGTGCATGGCAGCTGCCTGAGTTCAGGGTATTATGAATGCCACACGCTAATGAGTTTACTTCTCAACCCAGATTTTCTTAGACAAGTAGGAAAGCAGGCTAATACTCAGAGATGTGCAGGAGAACAGCACCCCAAGCAGCTCCAGACTCTTCGTGCTCTTCTGGCCAGACGGGACTGGTTCCTGTGACTTTCCCATCTCTAGGACTCCAATCAGAAGCCAGAGGGCAGGGATGAGGACAGGTGCCTTGCACTTCTGGCTTTGGGTACTTGCTTGTAGAATGAAGAAGGGCAGGGCTGGAGGGAGAAGACAAAGAAGGCTTGAGGAAGGCAGGCTGAGGGAAAGGAAGAGACATAGGTGGTTAAGAAAACAGAGTAAAATGACATTTTAAAGCTGTTTTAATTTGCATATCCTCAATTGCTAAGAACGCTTTTAGAAATGGTTCTTAACCTTTTCTATTTCTTATTCTGAGAGTTCTTTGCTTAGAGACCTGGCTCACTTTCTTTAAACTGGGTCATTTATTTTTCTCGACGATGTTTTTAGAATTCTTTATATATTTGGGATATTAATCCTCTATCAGATGTATAGCTGGCAAAGCTTCTCTCTCTGTTGGATTCTTCATTGTTTCATTACTTGTTTCCTTGTGTGCACAGATACACCAAAGATTTTATTTTTTTAGGTCCTTCTTATTAGCTGTTGGGCTTAATTCTTAGGCAAGTTGAGTCCTAGTGAGAATGCCCTTGTCTACACATTTGTGGGGTGCTGTCTAAGTTTCAGGTTTCACATTGAGGCACTTTATCCATTCGGAGTTAAATCTTGGGCAGGATGATAGGTATGGGTCTATGTTCATTCTTCTCATGTGACCATCCAGTTTTCCAACACCATTTGTTGAAGATGATGTCTCTTCTCTGCTATATATCCTGTCACCTTTGTCAAATATTAGATGGCTATAGTTACATGGACTCACACTGGACTCTTCTATTTCATTTCACTGTTTTTATTTCAGTGACATACTGTTCTTATTACTACAGCTCTGTAATTATCTTGAAATCTACAATGGAAATCATTTCTGCATTATTATTTTTGCTCAGGAACTCTTTTACTATCGGGTCTTTTGTGGTTCCATATAAATTTCAACATGGATTTTTGTACATCTGTAAAGAATGTTGTGGGGATATTTATTGGAATAGCATTGACCCTGCAAATTGATTTTTATAGAAAGCTCATTTTCATACTGTTTACTATACCAGTCTGTGAGTATGAGAAGTCCCTCCACGGGACTTACTAACTGGCTTCAATTTCTCCAACTTTTTCAGGTTACTCACATGGAGCAAAAACCATGGACCCTATTAGAAAAAGTTAAGGTCTAATACTGGCAGTCATGCATGGTCAGCATGCTAAAGGCTGGTGATGCTCTGATGTCCAGGAGGATCCTACGGAGTGCTTGGCTTTCTGCTTGTCAAACAGATCCTCAGCAAAGTGGGAGACAAGGTCTGCTTGTGCAACCTTCACCAAGACATACTTGTGCAAATCCTCATCAAAAACACATATCCAGTCTAGATTGTGGACAGCTTGGGTGGGAGATATGTTCCAATATTGAAAGAGGCTTGGCACAGTGGTGCAACCACAGCAATTGGGAGGCAGAGACAGGAGGATCTCTGTGAGTTAGAGGCTTGTCTACATAAGCAGTTCCAGGACAGCCAGAACTACAGAAAAAGATCTTATCTCATAAACTATTAAAAGAAAATAGAGCCTTCATTTCTGACTGTAAAGGCTGATGTCTAGTCACAGTTCGGAGCAGATTCTACTTCACTTCTTGAGAGTTATCTCTTCATCTCCGTGGTCATTTTTCTTTGGAGTTTTTTTTTTCTTATTTATGGGCAATCTTTGGGAGACTTTGGCCTTTATCAGCTATCAGAATTCTAGGTATCTTTTCAGGTTTTGTTCTTTATTTATGATAGGATTTACTTTGCAGAACTTTTCATAGGTTCTTGTGTAATGATTTTTAGCTTTGTTTGTTTACTGCTCTTAGAAAGTCCTGCTCATTCTGAGACTAAAGATAAATATCCATGTTTTAATTCTCCTGATAATTATATGGTTTCAGATTTTAATCTTCAAATCTGTTTGGAATACGCATTGAGATGTCTCTTAACATCCTAGTTGTAGATTCAACAGCAATTTCTTGTCAGTTCCATTATTATGCCAACACCACTTACTCAATAAACCATCCTTACCTCACTAATCTAAGAACAATGAAGAGACTTCTTTCATGGTTTTCTCAATTTCTCCCATGAATCTGGAGCTATTTTGGGATTCTACACCTGCGCCATTGATTAGATTTCCTACCCATGTACCAGTATCACACCTGGTATTCCTTACAGCCTTAAAATCTAAGTGTAGCCCTCATCACCCGACCAGCACACATCTGCTTTCAGATTTCCTCTGGGTTTATTTTTCTACGTGAATTTCAGGCAATTTTTCAAATCAAATCCCCAAACACACCATTTTGTTAATCCATTTGGGATCAAACAGGTCAATAAGACAGATGCTACATCTTCAGAATAAGGTTTACAAAGGTAGTCGTTAGGAAATGTATCCAGTGGTGATGCTTGCTTGCCTGGGTTTCTCTACAGGGAGGTCTGACGAGCAGCAGGCTGAGCTAGCTGGCATCACAGTAGAACCATGCGAGTCTAAATGGTTTCTGTCTTTCTCCACTATCATCCTTGGAGCTGGCTCTTATCCTGCAAAATGTGTAACATGGTAACAGAGCTAAACTCCTGATGTCCCTATTCCAGTAAGGAAGACAGTAAAAGGCAAAGTGGCCCCATGCCAACCACTTGCCCCTCCCCTTTGAAGGAGATTTCTTGGAAGTCCACTTACCAAGTGTCACAAGCATATCCAAAGTGCAGTCTCCCAGAGAGCTAGAAAATACAACCTTTCCAGCTGGGTACAACACTCTAAAGTTTCATTGTTCTTACTGAGGACAGAAGAGAAAGCTGGAGAAGCAGGCTAAAGACTCTGTTCCCTGACTCAGAAAATGAGAGTCCTCTTCTGCTGCCCAGGTCCATGCCTTCCTTGGCACTCTCTCACCTATGTCTCATCAGCACCACATCCCTGAAACAGCTAGCCACTATGACCTTCCCAAATTGACCAGTCAGATTTAGATGTCGCTGCTCCATTAGAGCCCCTCAGCAACATGTGGTCACTTGACTGACCTCTGTTGCAGAGCCTTCTGTGGCGTGGATCTAGGACAATTGCATTGGCTTCCTTTGACCTGACCAGCTGCCCATCCTATTCTCCTCAACTCACACATTCTCTGGATGTTCTATTTAATCAACCCTTCTGCAGTTTGGATTTTGTATGTCTCCCAAAGGCCCATACATTAAAGGCTTGATCTTAGGATGGCACCATTAAGAAGGGGTAGAAAGTTTAGAAGAGGGAGGGACCCAATGCCTAGTGGAAGATAGTTAGGGCGTGCTCTTCAAGGAGTTATGGAAATCTCTTTCTCTGTCTCATCTCTCTCTCTCTCTATCGCTCCTCCCTTTCCTCCTCCTCTTTCTCCTTTCCCTCCTTCTTTCTCTTTCTCTATCACTTACCTATTTATCTGTCTACCTAATATCTCTCTGTGTATAGCTCTGTCTCTCATTGCTCTAGTTCAACATGTTATTATTTTGTTCCTTGCAAACTCCTGACATGATACAGCACCATCTGCTGCCTTCATCACCAGAACTGAGCTGATGTACATGTCATGCCCTCAAACTAACCAAACTTCTAACAAGATAAATGTTTTCTCTTTAAATTTTTGGTGTCTTAAATAATTTTACTGCAGTAATGCAAAAGATAATCCAACTCTCCGTAAGTTACAAACAGCCCCATGAATGTGTGCGCATGTGAAGGAGACTTACAGGGAGATACCTACCAACACCCCTCAAATTTAACTGCCTAGCTCTACACAGCTCGGAATTGCTTATCCTTTTAATCCAGCACACCACATGCATGCAGGGCTGCTGAGCAACTGCAGCTCTCCCAAGTTGGGATAAGAATGCAAAATGATGCAAACACTTTGGAAACAGCTTGTCAGTTACAATAAAATACACACTTAACCCTATGCCCAGAAACCTGACTACTAACTCAGCAGAAAGATATGTATCCGCATAAAATTTGCATGTGAGTTCTTAAAATAACTTTATTCATGAATCACACACACACACACAAATCTGTGAGGAGGAAATTCCAAAAGTCCCAAAGGCAAATTAACAAGCACATACTGGTTGAGTCATAAAATAATTTCAGCAATATAAAGGAACTCTTGCAATATGGATTGATCTGAATGGATCATGCTAAATGAAAGAAGCCAGGCTCTGCAGACAAGATCTACTCAGTGGGTGTAACTGTATGATTCCATTTATGGAATAGTCTGGAAAAGGCAAGCTCTAGGAGCATAAAGTAGAGCATCAGTTTCCAGTAACTCTGACAGGGGTAGGGGAAATGACCAGAAAGTCACAGAATGTACATTTGGCAAAACTCATAGGTGTGTACACCCAGAAAGGTGACATTTCCTACATAAAGTATATTTTTAAGTGCAAGTTGAAACATTTAGTCTCCACCTGCTTTCTGGACTGCACACTTATCCTTCCTTCTAAGGCAGAGGACTCAAAATGGTGTCAATAATTTCATCCAAGGGTGCCTTCATTCATGGAGCTCCTATTGGAAAATGACATCTTAGGCAACACCTCCCACTGCTCTTCTGTTCCCTTCTAATTTTTGTCTCCTTCTCATCCATGATGAGATGAGGCTCTCCCCATCCTAACCTGATTGTTTCCATTGTGCTCAGCTTCTTGCCCGTGATGAAGCCCAAGGCCTTCTGCATCCTGCACACCTACTCTACCGCTGGGAAACATCCTCAACCACGACCTAACCATTTCAAAGTGGCTGTTCACTTTGCTGTAATACCGTCAAGGCATCATCACCCCAGCCCCAATACTGCCCCATTACTTTCCTTGTTTCTGCTGTGAACTGCTGTGGCCTGTTCCTGTGCAGAGCTTGTGTGTTACATTCCTCATGGGTCATATCACCAGGAATTCTACACATCTGTGTCCAGTCCAAGCCATCCTAGCTCTCATGAGAGGCTGGTCATCTGTACCCAGTGTCCCACATCTAGCCCTTGTGGCTACAGACCTCAAGCATCTATGCCTCTCTTGGCATCCCTAATCATATCTATCCTTATCCATACACATAAATGTGGCTGTGTCTTCTTAGTTTTTAGTTCTCAATACAATTGTCATCTCTGCATCTCTACCAGGCCAAGACAACTCAGCAGCTACTCTTTATTTGAGCTTTTGGTTAAATTCATCACTTGCTAATATTTATTTCTCTCCACTCATCATTGTCTCTCTTCGCTGCCATTGACAAGCTCGTCTATGCCTGGCATCACTGACTGCATGAATGATGGCTTGGCCTTAAAGACATCATTGCGTCTCCCAAATCTAAAATGCTAGACTTCTGGGTTGACACTTCACGGGCTCTTCTGTTTTCCCTTCCCTAGGGAAACACCCACAAGAGGCCCCTCATGCTCCTCACTCATTTCCTCCTTTTTTCTGAGTCATGAATGATCACTGAACAAGATGGTCCTGGATCCTTCCCCACTCACAGTCTATATCCTAAGCACACAGACACAGCTGAGCTGTATATACTTGGTTCCCCTGTGGCTTGCATCTCTCTCTATACACTCACTCCATGCTCCTCAAACCTTGCCTATTAGTCTTCACATCTACTTTTATTTTTTTTCCTTATATTTTTTATTTATTTATTTATTTATTTATTTTTTTATTAAAGACTTCTGTCTCTTCCCCACCGCCACCTCCCCTTTCCCTCCCCCTCCCCCAATCAAGTTCCCCTCCCCCGTCAGCACAAAGAGCAAACAGGGTTCCCTGTCCTGTGGGAAGTCCAAGGACCACCCACCTCCATCCAGGTCTAGTAAGGTGAGCATCCAAACTGCCTAGGCTCCCACAAAGCCAATACGTGCAGTAGGATCAAAACCCATTGCCATTGTTCTTGAGGTCTCAGTAGTCCTCATTGTCCACTATGTTCAGAAATTCAGGATCAACCTACCACTGGACCCAGCAATACCACTCTTGGGAATATATCCAAGAGAGGCCTTATCTTACAACAAAAGTATATGCTCTACTATGTTCATAGCAGCATTGTTTGTAATAGCCAGAACCTGGAAACAACCTAGATGCCCTTCAATTGAAGAATGGATGAAGAAAGTATGGAATATATACATATTAGAGTACTACTCAGCAGTAAAAAACAAGGACTTCTTGACGTTTGCAGGCAAATGGATGGAAATAGAAAGCACTATCCTGAGTGAGGTAAGCCAGACCCAAAAAGAGGAACATGGGATGTACTCACTCATATTTGGTTTCTAGCCATAAATAAAGGACATTGAGCCTATAATTCGGGTTCTTAGAGAAGCTAAATAAGAAGGAGAACCCAAAGAAAAACATATAGGCATCCTCCTGAACATTAACCTTCATCAGGCGATGAAAAGAGACAGAGACAGAGACCCACATTGGAGCACCGGACTGAAACCTCAAGGTCCAAAGCAGAAGGAGAGAGAGCACGAGCAAGGAACTCAGGACCACGAGGGGTGCACCCACACACTGAGACAATGGGGATGTTCTATCGGGATCTCACCAAGGCCAGCTGGCCTGGGTCTGAAAAAGCCTGGGTTAAAACTGGTCTCGCTGAACATAGTGGACAATGAGGACCACATCTACTTTTAATTAGCAAGGCTGTCTGGAGGGAAAGAGCATATTCTAAAAAGAAATTCACTGTGCAGAGAAGTCAGAGCTCACCCTTCAGTTCCAGCACCAGGGCTGTGCTCTCAGCACTACTTTAGAGTGGTTCCTCCAAAGCAACTTGGTTAACAGGTAGTAGAGTTCACTGCATGGCACTCAAGGACAAAGTCTTAAGGCTCACCAGAGCTTCTTGGTCCTCCAAGGAGTAGAGAACTGAAACACAACTACTCAGTTTTCTGGGATGGTACCCCAAAATTTGAAGCATCATACACCAATGCCCTGCAACAAAATAGGCTGGGGCTTGTGTGAGTCCCTGAGTTTCTACCCTACTTGAAGTGCTCATTGACTTTTCCGCTTATTAATTTACTTGACAAACATTGGTACACTATCTGTGGTGACCAGTTTCATGCATGGTGATGTGAAGAGAGTTCTGAGCATCAGGCATCAAAAGTAAAACTCCTGGTGCAGTCTCCACAGTTCCACAGGAAGCACTGGCTGCCCATTACCCCAAGGAGCCCGCCTTCCTTGTCTCCATCTGCACAAGCCATGCCTCCTCTGTTAGGCTAGCCCATTTTGCCCTGACTTCCAGACTGGTCAAAAGCAGCTGGGCCCCTTCCACCTCTCTCTGTGCCATTCCAGCCTAGATGTGGAAACCTTTCAATTCCCTCTTACATCAATGAGATTACTAGCACAGAAATGGGGAGACAGGCAATACAAGGAAATGAAGCAATGATCACTGAAGAAACCAGCCAGTGGTACTACCTCCCCCCACTCTTGCAGCCAGCTTCTCCGCCATCATATTTGTACCTCCTCCTCCTGAGCATCTCCTGCACTCCTCCTAATTTGCCACTGGATGGTAAATTAGGTAGAGGACTCCTGATTTGGCCCTCAGCTGTCCCTTGGTCTGTGCTTCCCCATCTCTCTCCATCCCTGCGCCTGTGGTACCCTGGGGAGATGGATCAGCAGGTGTCCAACCATGGTGTTCATTTAATGCACTGAATAAAACATTACTCACAGATTAACGGGGCCGTTTTAAGTGAACAACCATTTTCATCTATTTTAAATTTTCATGGGTACTTTCCAAAGAACAAGTACATTGTTAATAATTGAGGGAAAAGAGGCCATGTTAATCTCTCTGTATTTTAATAAGGCCCTACTGTGACCCCACCATTTTATTAAACCAGCCCCCCTTTCTCCTAAGGTGGTTGCCTTTAAGGAATGCCAGTGGAGCAGGTGGGTGGGGTCGCTGGAGGCTGCGGAGCATTCTGAGTTTCCTGTATACAGAGCTTTACCACACCCGGCCCTTCTGGAGGGGACCACAGAGCTATCAGGAGATGATGCCTTTGGAAGACACAGAACTAAAAAGGATGGAAAATGAGCCATGGATAAGAGGGAAAGAAGAACGAAGAGGTCAGAGGGACTGAGGAAGCAGAGATTGACTCTCCACTCTCAGCCTCGGGATCTGGAGGGAGTCCACGCATACGTTTTGAGGGTCAAGTACCTCTCTAAAACACGCTCTCAAAGAAACACACTGACATCCGGCCCTGTACATCCATCATGACAAAGACTCCTTCTGACAACACTGTAACACTAAGGTCACCCCTTTACAGCAAAGAAAAAGAGGCAGCTGTCTAAGGGGACAGAACGTGAGCAGCATGCCACAGCGGGACTATGGCCTGCGAGCTCATCACGTGCAAAGCTGTTAGGAGGAACGGTCCTAACAAGCACTGACTCTGCCAGTTGTGTGGTTCCCATGCCCAGCTCTCAGTCTGTCATCTAAGCCTGCCCATGACAGGGTCTGAAGAAGCCACAGCCACTCCTCCAATCCAGTTTCTTTCTTACAGTGCCCTAAACCCAATTTCTCTGTCATTGGACAACCACTACCCCAGAGCCCTCCAGCTCTGCCAAAAAACTAAGGCTCTGGGTACCTCGCAAGACTGACAGGTGCACGGCGCTCCTGGGATTGGTGGTAGGAGATGCCTGTGAAGAAGGGGAGGGATTAGTTCAGCTGGCAATGCCTCAGCCTGCCACGGAAGCCACTCTACTGAGCAATTTTCCCCATGAAGCTGTTCAAGCATGCTGCGTGAGGGGAGCTTAAAACAGCTCAGCGGTGAGGCCTCACCCTCCCTGTTTAAAAGCGGAAAAGCAGCTGCCCTATTTGCTGGAAGGGTTAGATGGAAGCTGCTTAGGCTGAAGAAGAGCAGAAGAGACAAAAAAAATAGCAAGCAGGGTTTCTCAGTTCATACAAAACACAGTTGTCCCAGCCTGGGTGGGGGATCATAGCTTTTACACTCCAGACAGAAAAACACCACTAGGCTCACATGCAATATGGGTGGTGGGTCGCTTCTGGAAAAGTGGACCCCCTCAAATAAGGTAATTCCAGGATACCAAGAAACTCCCCTCACTATATGTCCCCAAATTTCTCCCCAGAAGCCCAGAACTTCATCATTAGGTGTTCATTATGGACAAACGTTGGTACCAAAGGAAATCACCACAGCTGTATTCTGTCCCAACAGCTGCATGGCTCTCTCAGTTCTTTCTGTATCCTTTCCTGTATCCGCTTCCATCTGCCCATCTAACATCTAGAAGATAACCGAATCTTTTAAGAACTTCTAAAACATGAAATGCAGACAAACGGTACAAGCCTGTGATGCTGAGACTACCTGGACAACTGTAAACACCTCAGCCTTTCTTAGGGCATCCATAGCATCCTAGTAAAAGAGTGCTGGTCTGGCCTACATTGATATCTGCATGAAAAAAAAAAGAAATGAGAAGGAAAGGAAAGGAAAGGAAAGGAAAGGAAAGGAAAGGAAAGGAAAGGAAAGGAAAGGAAAGGAAA
>JABTXL010005632.1:213933-253081 GCA_025134845.1 Neodon shergylaensis | reverse complement strand
AAGGAAAGGAAAGGAAAGGAAAGGAAAGGAAAGGAAAGGAAAGGAAAAGACACGGCTGCTCCTAGGTGTGGTGGAGGAGAAAGTTAATGGTCGATGAAAGGGAAAGCATGGGTAGAGACAGGGGCATCTGGAAACGTTCAGAATAGACATGACCCTGAGTCATCAGGGGAGAGGGAGAAGAGAGGGGAAGGGAAATGGGGGAGAGAGAACCAGGTACCGAAGCCAGGAAGCCAAAAGTACAAAAGGGGCAAGCAACCAAAATATCTGGATTATATAGGAAAAAAACATCTGGGGGTAGGGCATCCCAGCCTCTGGGTTAGAGAGTTGGCAGGGTATACCAACCATACCCTGTAACAGGTAGGCACTGAGGGATGCGAGAGAACCGGGAGCCATATTCGCTTTGATATGTTAAACAGCCACCTTGGTCATTTGTCCTAGTTTGAAACATCATCTGCAATGGAGCAATAGTGGCTTTAGTTGGGGGTGGGGTTTAACCAACAACTGTCTAATTGGATTTAAGGCCTGGTTAATAGAAGAGAATTCATGCTTGGTACTGTAAACCTAGCCAACTATTCATGGCTGACTGGCCGATATGTTCCTTAACCAATTTAATATCCAACTGTATTCTAAATACTTATTCTAATAGCCACAGATAAGTGTAGCTCTAATCTCTCGTTGGTCAAAACACAGGGAACAAGTGATCATGAGGTTCCCACCCTAACAGACCCATCTCAATGCAATCTCTAGCATTGAATGCATGAAGAAAAAAATCACAGAAGTGAAGACAGAGAGATTAAGAGAGACGGGGAACCAGAACACCTGCTGCAAGATAGTGTCGTCTAAACAGGACGACAAAATTACCCAGGAATCCCAGCAAGACCTCCGTAATGAGAACACCAGCTGATGAGTTCACGTGAATGGGGAGAACCTCACCGGGTCTCACCCCTAACTGAAGAACTGTAAGCAGACAATAGCTACTAAAAGGAGGAATCTATTTTCTTCAGGGATGAGTTTTCTGATAGGTGATCCAATCCCCAGGGGTCAGCCATAAACATGTGTATCAATACTAAACATGCGATTAATACTAAAGGGATTTGGTTGGTCTTATATGTAACAATAACAATTTTAAAAAAAAGCTCATGGATTTGAGAGGGCAACGGGATGAAAGGGGGAGTCAGTAGAGGCAGAGACATCTGGAAGAGGTCCAGAGTGGATGCCACCCTGAGTCATGAGGAGTTAGAGGAAGGAGGAGGAACGGTACAAATGGCAGAAATACTGTGCTTGTGTATGAAATTTTCAAAACTTAGAATAAAAAGCAGGGAGTTATAGGGGAGGAAGTATAAATGGATTTGATCAAATTTCTCCTATACATGTATGAAACTCTCAAATAATAACAAAAATATATTCTAAAAAAATTTATTTGTATTGA
This sequence comes from Neodon shergylaensis, assembly GCA_025134845.1. Classification (NCBI taxonomy): domain Eukaryota; kingdom Metazoa; phylum Chordata; class Mammalia; order Rodentia; family Cricetidae; genus Neodon; species Neodon shergylaensis. Next base: position 251,652 of record JABTXL010005632.1, on the reverse strand, counting down.
TCTCTGTCTCAGCCTGCAGCTGGTTCCTCTTTACATTCAAGCCTTGGTTGCAAAAAGAGGAATCCCAAGGCCACCTTATGAAAACCACACAGCTCTTAACACATGACTGGTACTCAGTCTGCTACTGGTGTACCTTGTCACTTTCATCTTAGCAAACCCTCTCAGCTGTATCTGCCCCTTGTAGCATTCCCCTCCAGAGCAGTGTGCACAGCCTCACTCACATAGACTTGGAGACATCGTGACTTGTCCTTGATCAAGGCCTCCCACATGGTCTCTGCAAATCTGGATCACATAGGCCTCCCTGCTATGATCTGCATACCGAGGCATCTTTGTTCCCAGTGACTGGTATCCTTACTGCATCTAATCTTAGCAGAAGAAGCATCCACGTTCTCTTGTTAAGAAGTTAATTGTGTCCCCTAAGGTTTATGTACGAAACTCCTGACGCCAAGTGCTTCCAAATGTGACTGTGTTTAAAGATAGGAGGCAATTAAGGTAAACAGAAGTCAGTGAGTGCATTTGCCCTTATCCACCATAACTGACATCCTTCGACAAGAGGACATTAAGACACAGTCACACGGAGAGACCTTGTAAAGATGGGGAAGATGTAGTGTACAAGCAATGGAGGAGGCGTCATGGGAAGTTAACTCTACTGGGTTCTTCATCTTAGACTTCTAAGAACGAAAGAGTCCATTTGTTAGATAAGCTGCCTATTTTGTTATGACAAAGTCACATTCTTCAGTTGCCTCTGTGTGCTCTAAAAGCACAAGCCGGGCTCCTGCTGAGTCTGCAGGCCCAGTAGCTAGTGTTGAGATCCCCACCACGTGACCTGCTGTTTCCCCACCCACACGTCGGCCACTTCTCTACCGTTTTCCCCAGAATTAATTATTCCTGTTTTTCTCTGGCGCCTTCACAAGGCCTTCTCTGGTGGATAATATATTTGAACTACTCTGACTTAGACTTATATTAACATGTTGTACACATGTGCACTTGTGTGTGCTTGTATGTTCTCTGTGTCTTTTATTCTCAGTCATTTGTTCTACTCCATAAAGCCAGAGCTCAAATGGAGACACATTAAAAGGCAACGCTTAATGGAATTTTAAGGTTGATTATCCTAGGATATTGATTATATAAACAAGACAAAGGCCTGAGGTCATCCCACTCATAAGAGACAAAATAAGGATGACAACCCACTTTGAGTCACCTGGCTAGGTCATTATTGCTGTGCCTCTCCCAGCCCTCCTTCTCCTTATACCCCCTATCCAGTCATGTTTCATGCCCAGCTTTATTCTCTCACCCTCTTCAATTACAAGACATACTCAAGCACACATAATGGCACAGACATAGGAGGAGCAAGGCCCTCCATGTGCAAATGCTACCTTGAAGTACACACCCACATATACACAAAAGCACAGTGAAAAACCTTACACCATCACTTTGCACACTGTCTTCAGTTACCCACTGTCATTTTTCCTCCTAGACTGAAAAGACAGTAAGACCCGGGAAATGCATTGGTTTCCCCCAATGATCTTGTTGGGTCTTGCAAGAAATGCCTGTTCTTGATGTCTAGGTTGGGAAAATATGCTGCACATGCACAACTGGGTGCAGAAAGCAGGTCTTCTGTAAATGTGGCTGAAGTGGGGAGATGCCTGGCACATGCACTGTACACAGAGAGAGACATGTACCTGAGAATGTACACGGTATAACACTATTCAAGGCACGCAGAGATGTGCATAAGCTGGACAAAGAGGCACAGTGAGACAGATGTGGGCCTTCCCTGCAGGTGAGTTGTTCCCTACTTCATTAGAAAATGAAATGAAGCTCCTGGGGAGTCTCCCCAGGCTGAATTATGCTTCTCAAAAATCATTCCCTGCACAATCTAATTTTCCCATCCACAGGCCTAATCAGCTATAGATCCTCTCTGCCCTGGAAGTGGACATAGAGATCCCATTTGCTTAGGCCTAGGACACATCTCCCAGATAACTGAGTTCTTTTCCAGTCAAATGCAGAGAATGAATGAATGCACTATTTGTGTAACCCCTGAAAAATGAGGCAAAGAATGTTAACAGAAATAAGGGTAAACTCTCTGCCCAACAGAAGCTCATCCTGTGCACACAGACATGTGCCTGCCCTAGTACACACACACACACACACACACACATACCTCAAAGGGACCAGTGTCAGGGGCAAGAGAAGATATGGAGGGTTGATATGATCAAAAAGCATTGTGTACATTGACAATGCCATAATTAAACATTTTAGTTTTTATAAATAGCATGTGCTGATAATGAAGGGAGAAATGATTCAGTGGTTGAGAGCACTTGCTACTCTTACAGAGGACTTGAGTTCAGTTCCCAGAACCCACACTGGGCAGCTCAAAACTGTCTGTAACTCCAGCTCTGGGAATCTGATGCCCTCTTCTGGCCTCTGTGGGTACCAGCACACATGTGGTGCACAAAAATACACGCAGGTATAAACACATATGCATAAAACAAAAAATAAATGAATCTTTTTTAAAGGAGGAGAAATCTTGACCTAGGAGGAATGTAACAGGAGAAAGAGAGCAGATGAAGGCTCCACCAGTCTCCTGTGCAACTCTGAGGCCATTGTTGGGGAGCTGGGAATGAAAACTTGGAAATTTTTCCAAGTAAAAAGATAGAGCCCATACAACGAAAGAAGGGGACACATCATTTCTCCTAGGAATGGTGACAAGAGCTGTCTGCAGAGTAGAAAGTGGTTCTTGCCAGACATAGAGTCTGCCATCCCCTGACCATGGCCTTCCAACCTCCAGAACAAACAGAGACTGAGGTTTGTTTTTCCAGACATCCAGTCAATTGTGTGCTGCCACAGCAGCCCAAACAGAGGGAGAGAATAAATAAGTCAATGTAAGGTATTCCAGAGAGCTGTGAATCAGCTGGAGACTGGCTCAAGAGGGAAAAGGGGGAAAGACAGAAGCTAGAAGCAGGGGAGGGGCATCTCCATGGCATAGGCCATGGGGAGGGCAGCTGTATGACCTGCCATTGTCAGGAGAGGTAGCACTGTACTCCTGGGCTCATCAGGAGGAAGGTCTTTGGAGGACATGTTGCTAAACTTATCTATGAGGTATCAGAAAGAACTACTTTGCTCTGTGGAATTATTATTAATGGGGTTGAGGGATTGTGGAAACAGCTTGTTCTGTCAAATAAGGAGGGGATCCTGAGCAACCAAGTGCTGGGGAGTCGCTTTTGCTCTGAGGGGTTGTCAAAGAGGGTCGCTGTGCTCCCTGAACTATCACACAATGCAGTAGAAAGGGAAAACCCAGCAAGGACTTGGGGGAATGATAGCTCAGCCTCCTTCTTGTCTAGTGGTAGAGGCTAGGCTCTTGTGCCCAGGTGAGGTCAGAGGCAGAAAGGGGTGATATTGGTCAGTTAAGTGTGAATGAAACGGACACCCTCATTCACAGACAGCCTTTATTGGAAATGGTGGCTCCTCTAGGCTGGCTTTAGGGAGTGAGTTTCCTTGATCAGATAGACTAGTTGACCTGAGAATGTCCCATCCTGTACAGGAGGTGTGGGGTTGTCTTGACAGTGTGCTATCTCAGCCTGTCCTGACTGCTACAGAGCTAAGGGAGGTGAGGCATCAACCATGCAGAGGAAGTGGGTTCCAGCCAGAAAGAGCAGCAAGTACAAAGGCCCTGGGGCGAGGACATGGCAAACACATTCACAAAGAATAAGAGCCAGGTGGTAGATTAGAGTAGTGAAGTAGCCGGGGTCAGGAGACCTGAGGCTGTGGGATTTCAGCTGAAAGTTGCAGGGAAATTGCTAGAGTTGTGAACACAGAAAGCTCATCTGAGGCATTTTAAAACATATTATCCATGGATATTAATTATACACAATAATGAGTTTCCACAATACATTTTTATACATGCACATATTTTAATCACATCCACCTACCTTCATTACCTTGCTTTGTCCTCCTCTCCACCCACATTACTTTTCTTTAAGAGTTCCTCTTTTCCTAGATTCTATACATAGAGACATTTGTTATTTGTCTTTCTGAGTACAGCTTATTTTATTTAACATGATTTCACTTCCATTCATTTTCTATGAAATAGATAAGTTTTTTGGTTTTTTTGGCTGACTAATACTCCAGTGTGCAAATACTCCAGTGTGCATATATGCCACGCTTTCTTTATCCATCCATCTTTGATGGGCACCTAGGCTGCTTCCATATTTTAGCTGTGGTGCCCGCACCATGCTAGCTTCTGGCCCTAGGGCTGTATATTTAGAAGGAGTATGACTGAACAGGGATCATATAGTAGCTCTGTTTTTAGTTTCTGAGAAGCCTCTACACTGAATTCTGGTGGCTGAACCAGTTTATATTCCCATAGGAACTATTCAAGTGTTCTTTATCCGCATCTTTGCCAGCATTGGTAATTTGGTATTGTTCTAATTTTAGCTTGGAAAGTTTTCAAACGGTTCTCTGGCTGTGGAAAACATGGTGGAGGACTTACCTGGGAGGGAGAATGCAGTTGGGAGGCACATGGGTGATAGGGCAAGTAGTTTAGGATCAGGTGAGAGTATGGGGGATGGGGATTGACTCCAGAAGCAAGGGGGAAAGGTGATAGCACAGGAGGGGAGAGGGGAGAGCAAGAGTGTGGGAGGTGTCAGGAGCAGCTTCTGCATGCCTGGCCCAAGCAGCTGGCAGAATTACATTCCTGGTTTCTAGAGCTGTGAGAATAGCCTGTGAAGAACAGCAAGACAAGCTGGAGAGAGAAGAGAGCCCAGCCCAGCTCAGAGCAAGGCTGGGGAGAGAGGACAAAGCCAAAGTGGCTTGTGATCTCTGGGTCTCAGCTGACACAGCATTGTGACTGTCTGGAGCAGATGCAGCAGGGATAGCCAGAAAGCTGGCCATCTGGAAGAAGGAAGGTCATTCTTCTCTGCGTCCCAGGAACTTCCCCGCTCCAAAAGGTACCAGTCCTCTGTGTCACCCTGCTAAAACGACAGGAAAATAGAGTCCTGACAATCCTATTGGCTGCCTGGGAAACAGAGAAAGCAGAGAAGAGCCCACTCACTGTCAGTTTTGCTGTAGAGGGAGGGGAGCCTGAGCAGACCCTCATCCTCAGGACAGAAAGTCTTGCTGGAGAGGGCCTTGGGAGAAACTCCAGATACCAAGCACCAGCTGGAAATTCACAAAAGCCACCCAGGCAGCAGAGTGAACCTTTGTTCCCATGGTCACAGAGGCCAGGAAGAGCAGTGGTCCTGGGGCTTGGCAGAGAAGCTGATGATTAGTCTCTCCAGAATAGCATGATAACCCCATCTTTTGATAATCCACCTGTCATCACCCCCAGCCCCATAGTCACTAATGAATGAAGGCTCCACTCTATCTGGACACTTATAAGACTCTCACTGTTCCCTACATCAGCTGGTCCCCTCCAGTCTTAGACTAGTGCTGATTTTCAAATCCTAACTCTCAGTCAAGAAGCCCTTATGACTCACCTTGAATGTCAGACCCCTCCCAAGACTAGCATTTGAGGTCCGTGGGTCTCCCCTTCAGGCAGAATCTTTAACTTAGTGATAGTGGACCTGCAGAGGTCATTGTCCCCTCTTGGACTTTGACCACATCCATCCACCTTTCCGACTGATGTGTATTTATTTCATCCTGGCTCACGATTACAGTTCAGAGAGTGCTGAGAAGAGAACAGAAATCGTTTTAGAGCAAGAAAATAAGTAAAATCCATCAGGTAATGTGACTTCCATGCCCACCTAGACAAATTTCTTCTTGGTTTAGACCAAAGTCCTATGTCTCTCCTTCCATGTCTTATCCTGGTTTCTGCTGCCTCTCAGGGTCCGCCCTAGGAGCACATTGACTCCCTTTAGCATAACACATCTGCTTAGAAGCTAGAGGTTCAGGACGAGTCCAAGCCCAAGACAGAAAAGGAGACACAATGAAGCAGGATCCCTGAGATTATTTCATGTGTGGCTGCCTACACCCCTCAGATTGACCTAGGGAAGAGCTGGCCTCTCTGATACACACATTTGTTGCCCAGAAGAAAATAGCCTTCTCAGTAACACCCAGAGATCGTTTTCAAGCTGGACCAGCTGTAAAAGCTTCATGGCAAAACATTAGCATGTTTTCTATTGGTTCTAGGCTGAGCCCCTTGAGAATACTTCATCTCTATGTGTTTGTTTCCAGTCCTTGGCCCAGTGAGGGAGGCTGTGGCTGCAGCAGGGCAAGCCTTAAGCGAAGAAGCCCTCTGCTTCAGAATCACCCAGTCATGCTCCTGGGAACGTAGGCCCATCTGAGTACATCTGCTTTGGGGAAAACACCAAGAAACACTGCTCTTGGGCTTTTGTCTGATTCACAAATTCACCAAGTGCCTGAGCCAGCGTGTGTCACCTCAGAGACAGGGCTCCTGATGTTCTCCACTGCACTGTGTCTTTGCTTCCAAGGGTTTCTTTCTCCATCTGGACATTTCTAGATATTAGTATTTTTTTCTCATGTAATCTTAATGCAATAAGCCCCAATACACATCCATCAATAATCAGCATTTCACACAAATATTAACATGAAAAAGTAGTCCTATTTAAGAAAGAGGATTGGGGAATACTGTACCCCATGTTAAAATCCTTGCTTTACATAGAAGCTCACCCAGACAGAAGTTCCGTTCAGACATTTTAACCATATAGTTCTTCTCAGCCAATCACCGTCTAGAATTCAGAAGAGCAGCCCATATTCTGGGAGTTTTTCTCACATAACTGGTCCCTGAAACATGTTCTATCACACATTATGTAAAATGAGCATCATTATCTTTATTTCATTGTTGAGAAAATGGAGGCTTCAATCAGCTCATTGCCTGCCCAAGGCCCCACAACTAGTACCTTTCAGAGATCTAAGCCATAAAACCCATCTCCCTGCTGCCCCTTGGCACTTCACTGGAGAACCATACTCCTCTTCCCGAGTCCACTTCCTGACTCCCCTGATCTCTTCTCTTCTGTCCATGCTGCTGTCCCAACTGTTGTCCCTCTTCTTCCCTGATTGACCTACCCACATGCCCCCCATCCTTCCAGGCAGAGCTGATGTCCAGCCTCACCTCACACAGTACTTCCGCCTGTGTGAGGATCAGCTGTGCATGGGAGGAGACTGCCAAAAGGACAGAGCACACTGCACCCCATACCTCCATTAGAAACCAGGGTCATCTGTGTCACTCTTGGACCTTGCTCCTTTCAGCTTCTCTACTCGCTGGAATTAAACTGTGCCCAGACAAGACGGAAGGCCACGTCCCTGAGCTTCATCTCTGCTCAAAATCTGCTCCGTGAAGCTGTGTGATGGGAGGTGCATGTTCTTTCCCATTGCTCTTCTTAAAAACATCAATAAATAGCTGTGATGACTTTAATGGAGACTAAATTACTAGAATCGAGTTATTCTTCATTATAGAGCCCAGCTATTCCCAACATTCATTGTACAAAGCAACACCATTAGCGCATAGTGTTAGAGGTCTCGCAATTGAATCCAAAGTTGTTTCTGAACATCCTGCAGAACCCTGAGGAGCCTGGGAGGAGAAGGACAGCATCAGGTGATGGCAATTTCTCCTCCCGTGACGGATGTTGGCACACAAAGGGAGGCTGACAAGCTCCCAAGGTCTTCTAGGTGGCACCTGACATTTCCTGGAGCTGTCAAGATGAGGGGAGTGCACGGGCTTCATTAGTCCTCACAAAGGGCAGCTGAAATAGTTGCAGCCTCTGCTCCATTCTCTGCTTTCCCCGTGTCTCCTGACACCCGCGGGAACTTCATTGCCATTAGCAGCTCTGCAAATTGCGCCTTCAGCAAAATGCCCACGAGGTAATAAACAGCTCCACAAGCGAATTCCAGAAGGGCCCTCTTCTCTCCAGCTGCTGGTGAGAGGTGTAACTCCATCCCCACAGCTCCCTGTTATGTGTAGGCAAGCTATCCCAATGCCCAGCTCACAGCTCAGCTATGAGACTCTAGACCAGGTGGGAGTTCATGGCTTCGAGACAGAAGACCTGAGTTCTATCCCAGGATCTAAACAGGTGACCTTGTGAAACTCACTTAACCACTCTTAATCTGTTTCCTCACTAACAATAAAAATAGCATCTCCTTCACAGGCTGTCCTGAGGAACATAAGGTCATCTACATAAAATAGTTAGGTGTTAGCCGGGCGGTGGTGGCGCACGCCTTTAATCCCAGCACTCGGGAGGCAGAGGCAGACGGATCTCTGTGAGTTCGAGGCCAGTCTGGTCTACAGAGCTAGTTCCAGGACAGGCTCCAAAGCCACAGAGAAACCCTGTCTCGAAAAATCCAAAAAAAAAAAAATAGTTAGGTGTTGTCACTGAACAAGGATTCCAAAGAATCTATTACCATTGTTCTCTACCACAGGAACATGGTTACACTGACTAAAGGCATGTCTTTGGGGTTTGGGGAGGTTTCAGCTCTCTGAAAACACACATGTAACAAACTGTCCTACTTATTCGTTTTTAAAAAATGTTTATTTATTATGGATACAATATTCTGTTTGTATATATGCCTGCAGGCTAGAAGAGGACACCAGACCTCATTACAGATGGTTGTGAACCACCATGTGGTTGCTAGGAATCGAACTCGGGTCCTTTGGAAGAGCACGCAATGCTCTTAACTGCTGAGCCATCTCTCCAGCCCAACCCTACTTATTTTTAAGCTAGAATCTTAAGATATCTCCTTCTTCAACTTGGTCCATGTTCCCATCTTTGCTAGGATCCTTCTCTTCTCGGTTCTATTCCTGACTCCAGAAGTCTCCGAGACTCTCTAGACATCTCAGCACTCTCTACATTGTGGTCTTCCTGACTGCAGGATGGACACACCAGTGGACAGAACATTCTTAACCATCTGGGTCCTGATTACTACTGGGTCTCTGTGCCAGTGACCACTGTGACCATGGGATGCATTCAAGAGGAGCCCACCCCTCCCCTACACTAACACCAAAAGAGCAGGATAGCCCTCGGGGAGTGTGTGGATGTATCTAGAGATGGTTGCTGTTATCAGGAGCATCTCTGCTGGAGATTGAGTCACTATTGATTTGATTTGTAGAGCTGCCTGGCTGCTGATGAAATGAGAAATATCAATTGTCACCCTTTGCAATAAAAGCTGCTGTCACTGCGGCATCACTATGAGGAGAAGGAGCAGCAGGGAAGGACAGGGCCTGGCTGCTGCTATAATCTGAACCAACCATTGTCATGGCTCATTTCTTGGCTAGCCTAGCAGCGCATGCTTCTTTCTGGCTAACCTCCAGGTTTGTGGCCCCGGACCGCTTTACTGGGTAGTGTGATGGACAGATGCAGCAGCTCTAGTGATCTGAGTTCACCTCTGGAATCTACTCTAGCTCTGACAAGACATGAGATTGACAATGAGGTTCCTACTACACAATGTCACTGACTTACAGAATCAATACATGGATTCACAGAACTGTAAAATATTCCCAATAGCAGCGATTCCAATGAGGCAAGATTACCCATAAAACAAGCTGTTTTGCGGAAAGGATTCAAGGCTCTGTGATTGAATGACCCAACAGTGTCAGGAAGACACTGGGTGTCTATCTTTCTGGCTATTGACCTGCCCTCAAACTCAGATCTCTATGATCACTATAGGCCATGCCCTTCTCTGTGCTCAATTCCTCCTGTGCGGTATTCAGAAAAGACAATCTCTTCTGTAACCTTTAAAGCAAACTCTTACAACTCTCTTCGTTCGTTTCTATCATTCCATTGTCCAAGATTGGATCCCAGGCTGCTACTTGCCTTATATAGCATAGCCAATGATTGACAAGGTAAATGTGCCCATGATTGATGAGCTGGCTTCCCTGAATCACATGATTGCACAGAGGATGGCTGGCATACTCCTAATGGAAGCAGGAACGAAGTAACAGACTTGGTAGGTGAACAGCAGTCTACAGCAGTGGTTCTCAACCTTCCTAGTGCTGTGACCCTTTAATGCAGTTCCTCCTGTTGTGGTGACCCCCAACCATAAAATTATTGTCATTGCCACTTCATAACTGCAATTTTGCTACTGTTATGAGTTGTAATGTAGATGTCTGTGGTTTCATGTGATCTTGGGTAACCTCGGGAGAGGGTCAGTGACAGCTTGAGAACCACTCGTCTACAGGGTGTCAGACTGTAGGTGACCACATGCTGGCTCTTCAGATTCTGTGTCATCACTGTAACCTCACACTGTAAAGTGCTAGTTTTCCAGTAAATATGGCAACATGGCACAAGCATCCCAGTACGCCTTTGTGTTTGCTTAAGACTAAGCAAATTCTTTAAAAATAATTTGGGCAGGACATAGCTACATGAGTAGAAAAAGGAAGAGCAGAGTATATCACCAAGAGTTAGTTCTCTCCTGAGCCAAATCAAAGCAATTAACTAATACAAATACAAAATCACCAGGTATATAAGACATACAGTTTAGACATGTATTTGGCAGACTCTAGCACGTAAGTAAGTACAGGTGTGACTCTGGATACAAATCACTGAATGCCAACCTCGGCCCTTTACTATAAAGTAGCTGAGTTCCCATTTGCAGACCCGCACAGGGCCCTCCTCTGTAATCTCTCTTGACTATTTATTGGCTCACATCTCCTCTGGCATGTCTTACTGCGATGCCATCTCCTAACTCAGCCAGATTTTTTTTTAACAACTTCCACTGTCTGATTTTCATTTGTCCTAATTAAAGAAACTTACCATATTGCCTGCCTCCTATATTTTTCTACGCATTTTAGGTTAGCCCGGCCATATGCAAGCATGCAACAGCTTCCTTCAAGGGTGAGTTTTCTTCCTTTAGGTTTCATTCTCTCAAGCACCTTAGATGTTTTAGAAACGGGGTAAGTATCCATGGATCTAGCCAACCTCAAATTTTAAATAGCCCAAAAAGAATCTGTACTTGTACTTAACATATACAGACATTTCTCCTTGTTATTATTCTCTGAGCAATACAGTCTAAGAGATACTTGCATAACATTTACTTTGTATGAGGGCTTATGATTAAGCTAAAGACAATGTAAAGTTTCAAGGAAGATGTGCCTGGGTTATACTCAAAAGTGTGGTTTTACATAAAGTACTTGTGTGTGCACAGATTTTGGTACCTGGGGTGGAAAAAGATTAGAACCAATCCTAAGTGAGTACACATAGATAACTATTTCTGCTACTCCACCCCATTCAACTCCTTGAGAAGTCAACCTAGGTTTTGCTTTTAAACTTTTCTTCTAGATACATGGAGAGAAGAAAGAAGAACAGTATCTAACATGATGTATGTGCATGCATACATCCTTAATGCATCGTGTGGAATTATGTCTATGTCTAGTGACAGGGACTAGGATTTTCGGGAGCTATGGCTCAGTGCTTTCCCAGCCACCAACACAGGTCTCAGAAATTGCATTATCAGGAGAGTCTATAGCCACCTATGACAGGAGATCCCCATAGCAGCCCAGAGTCTGTTCCTACTGATCTTACTGGGAAAACTCTTGTTGGACGGAGGTGTTGAGGATTGCAGACCTTCCTCTCTGTGCCTTCCTCACAGCTGCGCACTCCCTACCTCTCCCTACAAACCTAGGTGGGATCTGAGTGACTGTTTCTACAAGCATGCTTGTTAAACCAAGAGGTTTTTCTGGGCCTGCTTAATTTAGTTTTTAATTGCATGCAGATTCAAATTAAATCAATTGTTTTTTATAATGAATGTATCCATTATCTTCCAAGAAAGAGAAAATGGCCATGTTATTCAGGACAGTATATACAGAGAGAGGTGAGGTACCTGGCACTCAATCAGAGATTAAGAATTTCATATATCAGTATTTCAAGTGTAAGTCAGGCCAGGTCATCCCTACCTTCAATCTGACCTCCACTTGAAATATTTGGAACCACTTTCCCCAGTTTTAAAAATATCACCTACGGCTAGCAATTCTTGTAACTTTAGGTTTTCTTATGGGATATAAACTGACCATATCACCATAGTAGACAGCTATTCTTGAAGGTCGGCGAGAGAGAGAGGTGGCTTCAACTGTTATATGATACTAAAACAGGAAAGTAAAATTTAAATGATCAATAAAAAAGGTAACAATTCCAGTAGATATCACAACTAAAAGGACCCTTTGCCTTAGCTAGAGAGTGTTCTCCCCAAAGCCCTGTCTCCCAGCCAGCTGTCCCTCCATCTCTAACTGGGAAGGGAATGAAGTGATCACATGTAAGGGAGAATATCAGCACAGAAATAGTGAGTCTGGCTGGCGAGAGTATTAACAAGATCTCATTACAGCCAGATCATATCCTCTTAAACAACCAAAAGTTCCAGGGAGGTCACTGTCATGGTGTGTGGAGAGGTCAGGCACACATCCAGCTAAATGTGATGAGATGCAAAAAAGCAAGTCAACCCTAAGAAAATAAATTGAAGAAATGAAATAGTTAAGATGGTACAGCAGTCAGGCAACGGCTTCCCGCAATAGTCGAGAGCCAAGGATGACCAACAGAAGGGAAGGATCTGAGAGGAGTCCCAGTCCTATAAAGCAGACAAAAAATGATTTCCTTTGGTTCTAGAATGGGGATACTGTGATGCCTACACTCTGGTCCCCCAAAGAGAAAATACCTATGGAGGCAACTAACCCAAAAGCAGGTGTAGTGGCTGTTCTTGGTTGTCAACTTGACTGCATCTGGAATTAACTATAATCCAGATGATTGGACACACCATTCTAATAAATCCCATGAATAGACAGACAGACAGATAGAGAGATAGATAGACAGATAGATGATAGATGGATAGACAGACAGACAGATAGACAGATAGAAGATAGATAGATAGATAGATAGATAGATAGATAGATAGATAGATAGATAGATAGATGATAGATTTTTCTGTAAGTTCTTCTCCTCTGGAGAACTCTGACTAATATAGCAGGTTAAAATTCCTCCAGGACAACTTTGATCTTTGGTTCTGAACAATCAAGGGAGAATTGATGGTGAGAGGTGGCAGGGGAAACTGAATACAATCTGGTGACTCCATCTCTGAATCCTAGATCCAGCTGTGACATGGAGATCTTCTGAGAGCAGAAGTCAGAGTTTCAAAGGATGTGTTGGGGACTCACACCTTAACCTCTTTCCTTCTCCTCCTCATTTAGTGCCTCTTCCTCCCCTTATATTCAGCTCTTTTTCTTCCAGACTGAATTCCCAGCACAGAGCTGGAAACAGCACCAAAGAGGCACACGGTCTACCACTGGCTTGTTTTTAAGGCTTCTTTCCCTTTCCCTTCTTCTCCTCTCTTCCCTCCTCCTCCCAAACTCCTCCTCCTTCAGTTTTTGGCCTTCCCCCAGATTCCTTCCCCTTATCTTTGTAAAGATTAGAAGCCTCTTTTACTCATGCTATTCCTTCTGCTTGGAACATTGCCATAAAAGTGAACTGCCATACCTAAGACACCCCTCAAAGCTCAGCTTCTCTCAAGTCTTTCAAGGGCAATTAAACCTAAAGACAAGGGCCTAGGTTCAAATCCTGGTTCACACACTGCCTAACTCTGTGATTTAATAAAAAGCCTATAACCTTTCTGAGCCTACAGTGCACAACTTTAAAATAGGAGATACTCCCAAAATTTGTCATGAGATTTTTATCAGGATGAAATGGCTCGTTTCAGAATGTTCACTCTGGCTCCCAGAAGGCATTTGACAAGCATCCTTCCTTGTGCCTTTCAGATGAGCTTCTTTAGGACTATGGCTATTTCCTACCTGGCTCCAGACTTCTGCAGAGCCCTGCAAACTGGCCCCTAAGGAGTACTCTGCAGGCCAACTTGCCTGACCCAAGCCAATGAAACAAACTGAGGGCAAGTTGCTGGCACTCCAGCACACTCTTGTGCCAACTTTCCTTACCCAGAGATGCCTCTCCGTCTGAAGCTGAGAAAGGGGCACCCAGTCACATCATACACATGAATTCTTGGAGATTTTCTGTTTTGTGTGGGCAGTCAAAGAAAAGACTCAAATGCCAAACACTGGGGACTGGACAGTCTATCCTCTCTTCAGGTCCCTTCTCCCCTCCTTGGAATCACACCGAGCTGGAACAGAGCTGAGTGAAGGTCTGCAGCAACTCCATGTCCCACTAAAGAGCTGGAGCAGTCTTAGCTAGCCATCAGGGCCCTGCAGGTGGCTGCCTTCAGACTTCATGACCAGCATCTTCCCACAGAAGCTCTACAAACATGCAGATAGAGACCCTGACTAGGAGACCACCACACCTTGTCTTTCTTATACTTGTTTTCGCCTGGACTTCTGTTTCTCTACCAGACTACACCCTTGGCCTGGATGTCATCCTTGATTCTCTGTTCACTGAGATTAATTCTCATGCTCCTCATTCATTCATTCTGTTAATGAGCAATGTTAACTCCTCCCAAAACACCAACAATAATATCTACCCTGCAAATAGAAGCTGTGTTGTCTTTACTTTTTCATACATCCAAAAACTTTTCTGACACTTTGCTTAATCCTGAACACAATTTCTGCCGTGCACAGCATCCTTGTCTCTCCCATCACCACCCTCTGCACATGCCCAGCAGAGAGGGTTTGTTTGGCAAATGGACAGAACGTGGCTGGACTCCAAGTAGAACCCCATGTTACTCTGGACACTCTCCTGCTTCGTAAATGTTTCTTCTTATTTTTAGGGGACTTAGGAGCACCACGTTGCTGTAATACCCAGCTTAAAATCCATACTGTAGGGATCCTGGGAAGTCAACAGAAAGGAAGACCTTCATACTGTAGGGAGTATGTAGTATGTTCTCCAGAACAGTCATCTCAGAAGGTGTTAGGGCAGTTCATCAGCCCTCAAAGAGGAAGACTTTCTTTGGTATAACAATTTTCTACTGCTTAAGAGTCAGGCCCAATAAACAATGAACTACTTGGTTTAGAAGTCTTTGCCCCTATGAAAACAAAAACAATAGAAAATGTCTCTCTTTGCAGTCAATGACCAGTAAGTTAGGTGTCAGAGAGTTGAGTTCTGCCCATCCTGTGTGGGGTGAGCCAATCCATCTGTCTTGGTCTGATTTCTAATGCTATTACAAAATATCTGGGTATTAACAACTGATAAAGAAAACACAATCGTCTGACTTCTGGTCTAGATTTTGGGGAAATGAAGAACGTGGCCCTGCTATCTACTCGGTGTCTGGCAAGGACCTTGTGCTGCCTCATAACATGGCAAAGGATAAGTAAACTAGTCTGGATCTTACCCAGCTACTGTACTGTTATGGGAATGCTATTGTTATCAGCTCATCGATTCTCAATTACTTCCCCAAAACTCCACCATTGTTCACCAATGTAAATGCCATTAACCTATGACTTTCAGAGTTATATTTTCAGTAGGTGAACTACAGGTAACCCACTTAAACCACAGCACCCTTCTACCTGTTCCAGGTCTTTGCTTATCAAATGAAGAGCTACTAGCCGCTTCTAGACCCTTCTCCTAATGATCTATTTTATTATTTTCACTTTGTGATGAAAAGAATTATTCACAGGATATAATTTACTCCTTCCTCTCCCACTTTTCAAACAAGTCAAAGGATGTAGGTCACCAGCAAGAGTTGCCTATTAGGTATGAGATACCTACACCCCAAGGCCATAATTCAAACCCAGATGAAAGCTGGCGTCTAAGCCAGCCTCTGCTGCCTGAAAGTGGGGACAATGCAGTTTGCTCTAAAACATCAGCAGGGGACTCTGGAATTCCTACTGGTATAAAAGATCTTGAGGGACCTGGAACTCTGGCTGAAGAGCTTCCTGGGAGGTTTCACCTCTTTATCTAAGACATGATCATCTGGGACACCTGTGCTAGTGGCATAGGGAAGAAAGAGGTAGCATGTGACTCTGAAGTGCTGAGCCTGACTGTCCAGGACGGGGAAAGGAAGAGGCCAAGGTTCATTTACAGGGACAGAGAGGGGTTTTTATCTTTGCTTTGTGAAATTGTCATTACCTGTGACTCTTCTTAGAAACTGGAAGGGTTGCCCACCTTTATGACCACCTCCCCAGGATGGATGATGTGGTAGAATTCAACACTCTTGGTTTCCCTTCTTTCTCCTCTCCCCAAGCCTCTCCTTCTCATGCAACTTGTTCTCAGAGCAGAACGAGTTCACAGCAGCCTGGCATGGCAAGACGGGAAAATGTGAAAGGAACATAAGGGCCTCCATGCTCATTTTACAAGAGAGGAACCCAAGGCCAAGAAAGATGCAGTGATTTGTCCAATGTCATATGCACTGGCTGCAAGCCAAAGCTAGAATTGCATCTAGACTACAGAGGAGGCCTTGAAGCGGTGAACTCACCCTGCCTGGAGCCCTGCTGAGCTCCAGGGCCACTGAACTGGTACAAGCTACCAGATAACTAGTAGTAAAAGGGAAAAAAGTGTATCTAGGCCATATGTTCCCTGTGTAACTACAGTCATCTGCAGTCCTTGAGCTCTCTTCCATGAACACATAACACAACCTTCAAAGTAAAAGTTAGTGAAATAAAGCCTCTACCCCTCACTCAATCACAGTAGACAGACTAGTTCCAGCGCTATAAACTGCACACTGTAGGCCCATAGACAGGGTGAAGAGACTTGGGTCTAGTGGATGCCACAGATCCACGGTGTGCAGTTTCACAGGGCAACAACAGAGGTGAATTAAACGCTTATTTCCTGGGATGCAGGAGGTCTTCGTGTTGATGGGGAGAGGAATGAGGGAAGGAAGGAGGTGTGTTGTCAATAGGTAGTCTGACTTCAGAAGGTCACAAGCAGTCACAATGACCTTGCATGGGATTTTTTTTTGTTTTGCTTTGAGAAAAAGAAATCCGTAGACAATAAGGAGCTACTGAAGCATGTAAACAGAGATGTGACAGACTCCAGGTCTGAATCCTAGCTGAGCAGCATTTGACAAAAGAAGGGAGGTGCATTGTTGATTGACTATGGAAGCTAAGCTTAACGGCAAGATGCATGGAGGTAGCGAATGCTAGGGGAAAAGAAATTCAAAAGCTCATCTGCCAGCCCAAGGCTTTGGCCCCTTGACATGTGGGTAGTGTGCTAGCCACATTACCCACCAAGTGGCACAGACTGAGCCCTGAAGAACCCATCTCAAGGTAGCTTGAACCTTGGGTGTTTGGTAAGCAGTTGCTCCATGAAGAGTTCTGGGCTTGGGCAGGCAACTGCATGCAACTCTGCTTCTCTCTCCCAGGTAGAGCTAAACCTGAGCTCTCTCCCAGAGAACATGCTAGCCAGGATCACAGATGAGACTAGCTCTGAACCACCCGGAATCTGGAGCACTCATGGTGCCCACAGTTAGACACAAGGGGGCCTTGTGGGAGCTTGCCCATGTAGGCAAACCCAGGGCTTCTCACAGTGATCTAGCAAAGTGGTTCTCAACCTTCTTAATGTTGAAACCCCTCAATATAGTTTCCAGTGTTGCAATGATCTCAAGTATAAAATTATTTGGTTGCTACTTGTAACTGTAATTTTTGCTGCTGTTATGAATTGTAATGTAACTTGATATGCAAGATATCTGATATGAGACCCTCCAAAGAGGTCTCTACTCCACAGGTTGAGAGCCTCAGGCCTAGCATTTCTACTTCTCTCTGTTTATAAACTGAGACCTATGGCACCAAATCAGAGAGACAAGCCCAAAATGCTGAGAAAGAAGGAAGCAGTATAAAACAGGAACCCCTGTAAGACTATACTTCAGCATCTGCATCTGCAGAGGGCAGTCAGAAGGTCACAGAGCATATGAATAGCAAGGATCAGCTCTTAGTGAAGGTTTGAATTTCCTCTTTGTAATTTTGGTACTTTATTTTAAAATAATTTGAAAAAATAAAAAATCTTTGTAGAAAATGATATTATGAAAGAAGGGACCATATTAAATATGGCTTGTGGCTTAACTTGGTTTGTCTGTGCCTGAGAAATGTTTTCTAGGCATGGCTTCCTAACATGACAGTCCCATCTCCCTCCCTCATGAAAACAACACCACTACAAAGGACAGGTCGGAGTCCCCCTTCTCCCCCTCCTCCTCCTCTTTCTCCTCCTCCTCCTAGCTAGCTAGCTAGTTCTGTGGCCCTGCTCCCAATCCACAGGACTTCCAGCTTCCTTCTCTCTTAACTATCCAAATTCCATCATTCCAAGCCTGCTAATTACTTCCACAAAATGTCCTCCCATATGGCGTGTCTGGGCTCTTTTTTGCACATGCCAAGCTAGCCAGAGTTCTGCCAGAGAGGATGAATTTCCCCCCAGCACCATGTATAGCCTATTCTGTCACCTCTAAGAGGAGATCTGTGAGGTATTCAGGGATGGGCACTATGCCTCAGGGATTTGCCATCTGTTTCTCCCACACAGTGTACCCCATCTCCTAGATGACGACTTCCATGAGGAAAGGTTCATATTCCTTTGGGACGTGAGACGTTTATAATTTTTTCCAACCTTCTGGCTCCATGTGAAACGTCCCAGCAATACCAAGTTGGCTACCTGTTTGCTGAGTTTCAAGAGGATGGAAGAAGCATAGGAAGGAGGAATTCATAGAGCAAGGTTGAGAACTGATTTAAAATTGTTGCCTGTGTTTTATTTTAATGACCGTTTCTATGTGGTACCTGAGGTGTTAACCCACATTGTTAGTCCTTTGGGTCTAGACATGGAAAATTCTGCTTAAAATGCAAATATGTTTCTCAGATGGACAAACACATTCATAATAACATCGAATATTCACATAGCATTTTATACTTCATCTTAAAGCAGACCCAAGAGGACAAAGAAGAATCCCGCCTCTCTCCAGACAGAGCCACTGAATGGTAGTGGGGTTCGCTTATGGTATAGGATCCGCACTGCTCATGATGGTCTTTAGTGACATGGTAAGTACTGGCTTTCAGCTGGGCTACTAAGTGTTTCAGGCAACTGATGTAGGATCTCTGTTAACAGAGAGACTTCTAACAATAGTATTTCCTGTTAGGCATGGGAGCTGCATGGCCAAGTCAGATGTGCAATGAAGGACATCATGCATCACTGAGGGAAGAGAACCCTTCATGCTGGTAAGTCCACAGTCCCCAAGGGTGTTAGCAAAGTTGTCAAATCTTGTGCCTCTGGGGGTGTACCATTCCCAATGGCACAAAAAAAATAAATGAATAAAAGAATGAGGATGTGGTTCAAATCATTCTGCCACTCTCTGTAAATCTTACAAAAGAGAGATGGGCTTAAGCTAGAAGTAGGGGCACACAAGCAGATGGGAAAAGAAATAAACATTTCTAGCCTTCATTTTGCGTGAGTTGAATTTTTTTTGCAATCTAAAACATAACCCAGTACAGCTGTGTCTTAACTGAAGCAGTTATAGATGGGGACGCAAAGTAGAAACTTCAGCGAAGACAATGGTGTAACCACGAGATTTTATTCAGGTGTGTAATATTGGGAGTTCTCTAGAAACAAGGAGAGTCCACATACCAGTAAAGATCAAGTTTAAAGTGCTATCATAGTTACTATTATTTTAAGTGCTAAAGGCCAGGGAGTGGAAGGACAAATATTAAAGCTACACAGAGAAACATTGTCTTGAAAAACCAAAAAAAAAAAAAAATCTAGAAGCCAATCTGCATTGTGAAAGAACTGGAATTCTAAGGAACCCTTAACCCCAATTTGCAATGAGTCAAGACTACAAACATCCTAACAAGCTCTGTTCTATAGTCCTGTGCCACATCCAGCGTGTCCATACCTGACACTCTCCAGGACAGATCTACTCTTCCATACCCACAGCAGAAAGGTAGCAGAGGGTGACTGACAGGAAGGACATTTCCAGAGACCAAGTCAGAGCAATAGACGCCATTGCCCAAGGAGCTGAACTCCGAGGTCAGCAGAGGAGGCTGATCCACATGGGTCGGCCATGGATCCCAGCCCACTGATCAGCAGCAGCAAGCCTACCCTTCCTGAAGAACACAGTTAAATCATTGTCATAGGCCACTGATTGCTGTGTTTTTCTCTCATCCTTTCCTGAAAGAATGATTGATATTTTTAAATTGTGGTTATTTTCTTTTTCCTTCACAATGATAAATTTGACAGATTAGGAGCAAACTACAGACCTGTCCTTTAATTTATAAGTCACCAGGCTGTAAGAAACCCTATCTGGGACTCAAGGAAGGACAGGATCCTAGATTATAGCTTGCAGTAACTAGTTAGGATGGTGCTACCAGGAGCATCCATGCCTCAGAAATCCAAGCTACATTCTCCGTGTGGAAGAGATCATGGCAGTTAGAGGTCAGCGTGCCAGATGCGCAGACATTAGCAGCGACCATTCCAGCGTTCGTTCTTGTTAGAAACATATCTTTCTTTTGTGCAAAGTACCAATAGGCACTGCCACAGAACATTTCCCAGCTTCCCTTGCAAGTGGTTATGGCTACATGACTAAATTCTGACCAATAAGATAATGAGCGAGAGGTTTTAGGTAGCCTTTGTAGAAAAAAGAAGAAAAGACATATCTTTTGCTGTTTTTTTTATTTTCCCACACCTCTTCTGTCAGGAATGTAAATGCAATGGACAAGGTTCAAGCCACTCTTGGGTATGTGGAGATCTGAAAACAAAACAAAACAAAACAAAAAAATAGTGTGCTAAGAATATAGCTCTTAAGTGTCTGTGAATCTGCCATGTCACCCACTGGGTCTGCTCGTTCTGAGAAAAGAGAAAGATTTTATTTCATTTGAGATATTGATTTTACACACCCTTCTCTTTCGCCGACAGCAGAATATACTTCTTAAGGGGCTCAAGTTCACCACCTACTCTGAGTCTTCTTGGTGTCTGCAAAATGAGTTTTAAAAGCACCTATATCCAAATGTGCCTTGTGAGAATCTAAATGAACTAGTGTGATTTAAAAACCCCACAAAATCTGTCATAGAAACCTTTCCAAGCAAATAAAATTGTTTCTCCATTACCACAGTTAGCACTACTGTCAGTATTATACACCCAGTGACTAGTTCAAGCCAAAATGCAAACATTGTCCCTGACTTTGTGTCCTTTGCTTACAAAGCTCAACACATGGCTGCTACTATAGACTCAACCCATCAGAGCGGGCAGCAGGAATATTTGAGGCCATGCATGAGGAATGGTCCCTGCAAACAGCTAAAAGAGCCAAGAGCGGGGATCTTTGACTTGTGATGTAAAAGCCATTGGGTAAATATGTTGGCTTTACAGTCCAAAGAATTTCTATCAGCTATCACATTGCCCTTTTAGTACAAAGCAGCCATAGGACCTATGGAGAGGAATTAGAACAGCTATGTGCCCGTGAATCTTGATTTAGAGAAATAGCCAATAGGCTGACTTGGGCCAGGATCTATGGTTCACTGACTTCTGGCCTAGAGGTACAGTTCTGGAGGGTGTCAAGTTCAATAGTAGTCTATTCCCAGGCCTCAGGCAAGCATGAAGAAATTCTTGCTCAGCTTTTGCTTGACCCTCAGCACCTCCCTACTGTGTTCTTCCTGGGGCTCTTAGAGCAAGCCATGATCATCCTATGCATAGCCAATGTGGAACACACCCTCCCCCATCCTTACACAACTCAGCACTAATGCTGGTTCAGCTGCACTCCCAGCCTACACCACACCACTACACCACACCTTTCAGCACACTCCCAGTGTCCCTGAACAGGAAGAGGGTCCAGTAGGTGCTAAGAATGTGACCAAGGTCAGTCAAAGTCAGCTCCTAGAACAGCTAAGTTTAAACTGGAAGTTAGGATGCTAGCAATATGAAGCAAGCTTGCGTGCAAGGGGTGTCCAATCCAACCATGAATTCCTCCCCTGCTCTTCTCCCTACCCAATCCTGGTTCCCTGTGGGCACTCTGCCAGGAGACCACATCACCAGCAGGCTGTTAACCTTGGCAATGAAAAGCATAGCTTTATGAGCACAAGAAATTGGCTAAAGTCATTAATTTTGCCCATAATAGAAAATTAATTCTTGAAATGAGGTAGCCAGCAGCATCATACACTGCTGGTTTCAAACACCAGGGGGAAGCTCAATAACCTCACAATGCTGAGGGGTGTCCCCTACTGTTCCATTGCAGCAGGGTCACTTTTTTAAATGTGGCTTTATTTTGGGGAATTTGGGATGCATTGTCTTCTTCCAGGGTTTCTTCTTTTGTGACTAAAAAAGGGCAGGGTCAACAGAGACAACGGCAGGCACCCCCTCACTTACCCCTGCCTAGCATTAGACAGGAAGAAATGAGGGTATTATAGCTCTCCTTGGGTGAGCAGAAGACTGCTATCAAGCCTTCCAACAGCCTAAGGGGTGTCCCTTTCTCCTGCTGTGTTAACCCACAAGGCAGCATGTGGTTCACAGTAAGTGGGCTGGAGAAAATGGGAATAGAGAATAGAAGAAAAGAGAGGTGAGTGGGGAAAACATAGAATAAGTAGCAACATTGAGAACAAGCACAGCTCAGAGGGTGGAGGGTTTCCACACTCGGTACTCAGTCTCTTCATATCTAGAACAATCATTTGAATAGTTTCTCTCTAGTGATGAGGACACTGAGTCTCAGGAAGCTGGGATGGTCCCTCTCTAGTGATGAGGACACTGAGCCTCAGGAAGCTGGGATGGTCCCTCTCTAGTGATGAGGACACTGAGCCTCAGGAAGCTGGGATGGTTCCTCTGTAGTGATGAGGAGACTGAACCTCGGGGAAGGAAGTAAAGTCTCAAGATGTATTATCAGACCCAGCTTCATGTTGTTTCACATGCCAAGGTGCCCCCTCTTCCCTCCTTCTCTCAAAGCTTCCATTCTGTTTTATTCTGACATCTGGGGTAAGGTAATCCCACACAGTCACAAGAGCATGTGCCTTCATGATTAAGGAGAAAACTAGTTCAGTTATTATGGAAATCAGTATGAAGGGTTTTGGGGGAAAATAAAAACAAAACCACCCTATGACCCAGCTATTCTGTTCCTGGGCAAATATCCAAAGGACTCATTAATATTTATTGCGACACTAGTTACAACAGCAGGGAAATAGAGCCCGACTATCTAGTCTGCCCATCAACAGATAAATAGATACTGGAAGTATATATGAATTTTAATCACTTGTAAAAAAATTACAGAAATTGGTGGATAAAACTATTATATTAAGCAAGGTAACCTGGACTCAGACAGACAAATACTGCATGACTGGGAAGGGAGCTACATGGATAAAGTGCTTGTAGGATTAGTGTGAAGACAAGAGCTCAAAGCCCTAGAACCCACATGAAAGGCAGGCAGCCATAGCAGCCACAGCAGCCACTCGTAATCCCAGTACTCAAGAGGCAGATACAGAGATCCTTACGTGAGTTATTAGCTAGACTGGCCAGACTCAGTGAAATCTGGTATCAGAAGACCCTACCTCATAAAACAAAGTGAGAGTGATCCGTGAAGAAAACTGAAATCAATCGACTTTGAACCACAAACCCACTCATACATTGGCATATGCATCTGTGGATGCATATATATATATATATATATATATATATATATATATATATACACATGCACGCATGCGCACAGACATGGACACGCACACAACAAGAACATGGGTATGCATACATGCACACACACACATGCAAAAGCACAAATGTTGAATGTTTTATCTCATCTATTGATCATAGATTTAATGTTTTTATATTTGTATGAATATGGGTCGTAAGTTATGGAACTAAAAAGAAGGGACCATCAGAAGTAAAAATCAGTGTTAGTGAAGTTGGGGGACAGCAGCAAGCACGTAACACGAAAAGAGGCTATTAGGTGTGGAGGGGTACATATGGGGGCGGAGGGATGGGGAATGGAAGACAGTATTCAGCCTTCCTTCCCCTCGAAAGGAGCAGAAACCACAGCACTTCCTGTTATAGCACAGACATCATCTCTAATTAAGATGAAGTGTTTGGTTCACAAATGGTGATTCAGGCTTTTCCCACAGATTTACTGGGCTCAGAGGTCAGTAGTTGCTTGATTGTCCTGAAAACAGCTGAAGATGGGAATTCCAAGGCCACGTGAACCTCCTGCAGGAGGGGATGAGGTGACCAGTCACAGTGCCCCAAGGGAGAGCGAAATATGTGTGAAACCAAATTGCTTCCAGAAGGCTTGACCTCCTGTTCAGCTTTGGGAAAAAAAAAAGCATATGGAGAATCTGGTCAGCTGCAGGCATGACAGTGGCCGTGGAGTACGAACTAACCACATGGACTCCTGTTCTGTAAAGACCAGGCTTCAATCACACTCTGTCCTTCTCCTCTGTGGCTCAAGATGCAGTCTTCACACCCCTGTGCCACATCTGTGAGAAAAAAATGGTAATCAGCAACCATTGTGAAGACCAAAGAGGGATGGGTGAAAGGCACCCGGATCTACACACAAGCAAGTGGTACAGCGCAGAGAAATCAGAATCCACCGTTAGAGAGGACCCATGGGTGCTGGTGGTCTAGGATCTTCATTCTTCATTCTTTACCTACAACCATCCTATTTCAACTTTCCTCAGGACATCACTGAAATACAGCTCTGTATCTCCAAATCCAGAAAAGCTGGATCCATAGAGAGCATATGGCTAGGCACATGCATATGGGATGTCTTACAATGAAACTTCTCTCCCGCTCCTCCCCAACTCCACCCTTGTATCCCCAGCAGCTCCCACAAGTCACGACTGACAGTGACATTTGAAAACAGAAGCATTCAGAGGCAACAACAGTCTTCACCAAATTCTCCTGCCAAGGATCAGTTGTTGGGGGATATTCAATCACACTGTGAAGCCCGAATTTGCATTTGTGTTAATTAAATAAAATTAACGTTTGGGTCAGGAGACTGCACTAGCAACTAGTTGACAGAAAGTAATCATAGAGTCTCAGAGGGCATCTTGGAGAGACAGAAAGACATAGAAAGTAGTAGGGTGGGTTTTGGAGTGGCATGACATTTTTGTGGTTTGGTGAAATGGAAGCACAGGTCTTTCATGGACACCAGCAAGGAGAGAGGGTTAGCTGGTTGCTACTCACTCTCTCTGAGCTCACAAGTTTTCGCACCAGCCTTGTGAATCTCAAGTCTTATTCTTAATTAGAACGGCAGAGATTTAGTTAAAGCTACCTTTAGCAACAGTAACAGGGTGGGTACCTGTAGGAGCAGCCTTCTTGCCAGACTGCAGCCTGAGTGTCCAGGCCATTGCTAGGCTGGTGACTAACTGCAGACTGCAATTGCTGGCTGAGATAGCAGTAGATTAGGGCACAGCCACTGTGCTGGAGTTGAAACAACAATCTGTAGGATCCCATTCCAGATTATGAGTGTTTTCAAACTGCTTGCTTGATAGAAGATTAAAGTGCTTGGCTCTTGTTCACAGATAACACTTCTCTTTGCAAGTGAATTGGTATTTTGAATGCAAAGGAATGGATTCTGGACACCCAGTTAGAAGCTCCCTGGAGCCCGAGAAATCAGCTGACAACTTCCTGTTGTCAAGTTATTCTAGCAGCGTGAATATCAGAGCTTAGACTCCCTGATGTAAACGGGCTGAAGCTTTTGAAAGCGATGACAAACTTGTCTGTGAATGAGTGGCCAGGGAGTGGCCACTCATTCACAGCACAACATAGATGTGTACTCGCCGGACTGGCGTATGAGCAGATTCTGAAAACCATTGCTTCAATTGTCAACACATAGCAAAACTGGTTTCCACCAGAGTGGCCCTCCAAAGCCTCTTGACGCAGACCTTTTCAGCTAGTTCTCACAGCAATCTTTAGGTCAGCCAGGCCCATTCCTTACACTTCCTTCTAATACATTTCAAATGTTTTTCAAAAGTCTTCCAGGAGACTCCTCTACTCCTAGACAAAATTCTATGTGGTCTTAACTAACAAAATGATCGTGTAAATCCATGATAGCTTCAGCCTATTAGTATTTCTGACCAATCTAGGATGTCTTGTTTGTTTTTGTTGTTGGTCCTAGTTTTTGAAGGCCTCGGGATGGGAGCTGTGCCCTCCATCCAGCTAGGCAAGACCTGTGCCACTGAGCTGAATTCATTCTGAGACTCTTGAGGACCTGTATTGTTTGGAGTTTATTGACTGTTAAAATATACCTAGGATTTGTTTCTGTTGGCATCTGCTAGGCCAAAAATCAAGAGACAATTGCTATTTAAAAGTAGTTCGTTATAAACAGGTCTTTGTGAGGAGGGGCACAACCCATTACACTACTCAGGGCCACAGAAAAAAGCTCTAGGTGGTCAGGACTGAGAGGCTACACATGTGTGGACTCAAGACCAGTTAATCTGCATAGCAAAGATGGGCCAATAGGCAAGTTGTTTAATTTTTACAAGAATTAGCTAATCTTGGGGCTGAAGAGATGGCTCAGCAGGTAAAAGCATTTGCTGCTTTTCCAAAGGACTCAAGTTTGATTGATAGCACCCATATGACAGCTCATAAACACCTGTAACTCCAGTTCCAGGGGGTTAGATGTCCTCTTCTGACCTCCGTGGGCCATAGGTAACTTTTGGTACACAGACATACATGCAAGCAAAACACCCATTTAAAAAAATTAATCAAACAAATAGAATTGGCTAATTCCAAGAAGGCAATTTCTCCATTTCCACAGGCCCCAAAGTACTAAAGCCTCATAAAGTATAAAACATTTAAAAAAAAAAAAAACTGGATGAATGTAACTCTTTGCAGTGGCTATTTTGCATTTGAGTTATAAAATATTTTATGAGTCTTATTATTGCTCTTTTTGTCTACAGCCTTCTTGTGAGTCATTATCAAGATAATGTTTGATTCACTCGAGAGGAAGCATTAACTTATTCTCCACGTTAGCTTTGTCAGGCAGCCTTTCATGTTCTCTTCCAAGGATGTTCAGTGCAAAGCTCTGCTGGGCAGGCAGCCTGGCCCTCCGTCTGGGCTCTCTGTATTAGCTGGAACTGCTGGGAACACAAAGTGCGCTGGATAAAAGGAAGGGGAACTAGAGAACAGAGACATGAGTATGAGTGTTATTGCACAGATGTCAACATCACAAAACATGAAAAGCCAGTCCGCATCTCTGTGGGACCTTCATTTTCTTTGCTTCTGCCTGTGTGGGGGGGGGCAAGAGTCCTCATTATGTAAGCCCCTGGAAACTGACTGGCTAAGACCACACCATTTCTAAAAATTATTGTTATTAATTTTCAGTGTGTGTTGGTGTCAGGAAGGGCATGTACAAGTGTCGGGGGAGGGTACCCATGGAGGCCAGTGGCATGAGATGCCCTAGAGCTAGAGTTACAGACAGTTGTGAGCAGCTTGACATGGGAACTGGGAACTGAACCCAAGACCTGCACAAGAGCAGTGCTCTTAACTACTAAACCATCTCCCCAGCACCCAAGACCATTCTTTAGCACTCTGCAGGGGAACTCGGTTGAACTTTAAAACAGACATTTTTGAGCTAGAAGCTACATAGAATCCTCTATACCGACAGCTTCTGCATCTGCCGAATCAGTCAGTGATGAGGCAAATGTGCTGACAAACTGCATCTATCGTCTCTCTGAAGCTCGTACAGACTTCACTTGCCATTCTTCTTACTGCAATATAAACACATGCCGTATTTGCATTGGATTGGGCGCTATAATGTCGTGCGATGACTCTTTCAGAGAAAACACATGGACTCTACTGTTTATTAAATTTTTCATTTGAAAAAATTTTTTTTTCATTTGTTTTACATATCAAACACAGTTTCCCCTCCCTCCTCTCTTCCCGCTCCCACCTACCATCTACCACCCCCACATTCACTCTCCTCCATTCAGAAAGGGAAAGATCTCCCGTGGGAGTCAACAAAGCATGGCATATCAAGTTGAGGCAGGAGCAAGCTTCTCTCCCTGTATCAATGCTGGGCATCAAGGCTAGGCAAGGCATCCCAGCATGAGGAATAGGTTTCAAAAGCCAGCTCATACACCAGAAGTACAGTTGCAGAGAAGAAGGAGGAATTGTACCAGCAAGGGGGGGGGGTCAAAATCATGACTGGGGAGCCGACAGAGATAGCTGAATTGAGCTAGTGGGATCTCATAGACTCTGGATCAACAACTAGGAAGCCTGCATGGGTCCGACCTAGAGCCTCTACATGTGGGTGACAGTTGGGTAGCTTGGTCTGTTTGCAGGGTCCCTGGTAATGAAATCACATGGTCTCTTAAAGCCAAATAGTCTTCATAGCTGGCTGGCAACTGCACAGAGAACTCCCCCAATCATGTAGCCCTGAGCCTTACTGTTCTAGACTTTTTAAGCACACTTTGGTTAAAAAGAATGGTCAGCAAGAAGCAGAACTACAGGAGTCCAAAAGCAAAGTCAGTACAGTTAAAGACTATCCCAGCTACATCCCGGGACTGCCTACTTAACCTGTGGTCCTGTTTTGGCAGGTGGATTAGGTCTCTGTTTCTGTTATGGCAGGCGCTGCTGCCTGTGTGCTGGGTTCCAAGGCCTGAACAAATTTCTGTCATGGCACCAGTTGTGCTAAGATCTGGGGGTCTACTGAGCTCTGGGAGCCTGTTACAATCACATACAAACAAACTGTACAAGAGGATTTGTGTGGGTTTTACCAATCTGATTTCATCACTAGTAGCAGATATTAGCCTGTAGTTTTCAGACTCCTGCTCTGACACCTTCTGCAAAAACTCAAAAGGAAGCCGCACCCAAACTCTTATTGTCTAATTTTAGACTAAATATCGTTACTCTTTTTATGAAAATCACACTTTTCAGTGTCACGATTCAAACCATATGGCTTTTTACACACAAAAAAAGTGATAGATTCCCCTACCCCCCAGAACATCACCACTTGCTTTCTGACATCCCCCTCTCTGGATGTCTTAAGTCTACACACACCCATATGTATCTGTTGTGACTAGGGTCACTAGTGCTATGACAAAACACCACAAGCAACTGGAGGAGGAACTGCTTATTTCGCTCGCACTTCCACATCATAATTCATCATTGAAAGTAGTCATGGCAGGAACTCAAGCAAGGCAGGAACTTGGAGGCAGGAGCTGGCACAGAGGTCATGGAGGTGCTGCTTACTGGCTTGCTTTTCCTGGTCTTCTAGGTGTTTTCTTACTGCCCAGAGGTGGTACCATCCATAAGGAGATGAGCCTTCCCACATAATCGTCAATCAAGAAAATGCCCTGCAGACTTGCCTACCAGCCAGTCCCATGGAGGCACTTTCTTGATTGGGATTCCTTCTTCCTCATGACCCTACCTTATATCAACCCGACATATGTTGGGAGCTGTGAGCCCCCAGATCATGAATTTCTTGTAAACAACCTGTTTTCCCCCTGATCTGAGTGCCTACGGTGGCTCTGAGCACGAGACCCTCAGGAGTTCCTGATGGCAGGGGAATGATTTCTGGTGTGTCTGGCTGGGGCGTGGCTATTCCTATATAAGCTGCCCCTGGACACAATAAAGGGGGCATTCGTGGGGCAATCCTGTTTCAAGGATGACTCATGTCTCTCTCTGTCTGTGAGTCTTTGTGTGTTTCAATCTCCAGTCCCTTGCCCAGTTCACGAACTGTATGGTGGCGCATAGAGCACAGATGGGCATAGTGCGCTACAGACAAAAAACACGCCATCTCTCTCTACTATAGATGTATAGTCTAGAACATGATATCAACCATTTTATGACCTTGCCCCATGGCAAATGTAATTTAAGTCTATGTATCTTAGGTGCCTTTTAAAAAGGCGTATGGTATTTTGCTTTAAGGTTCTGCTGTATGTTGTGTACTAGTTCACTATTGAGGGGCAGTCTGGTCATTCACATTTTTTTGAGTGTAAACCATTACTTATGGCCATCATTGAGTGCATACCCTCTACCAAGCAGTAACCTACTCAGAATGAACCTGCAAGCAGGCTACCTGAGTCAAGGAATAAACATATTTATAATTAAAGAGTTCTGTCTGCATTTTAAACATTTTTGTAATATGGTCATAAGAATCTCATTATTACTTCTTGAAGCTCTTTATTATGTAAAATGATAATCTTCAAATAGGTTTACTGTACAACCATATCTCCTATAAGTATATGCAGTACGCATGCATATATGCACGCATGCTCTCATGTGTAGGCAAATTGCTTGTGCAAACTCTACAGCCATTTTTGTACTGGACTCTTCGTGGTCTCCTCTTGCTGATTCATAAGGCACACTGCTGGTCATTCTGAGAACCAATTCAAGCTGCAGAGGTTCAAACCTGTTCCAGTTTCTGCTCTAGATAGTGCTTGGCACATAGAAACATTCAGAAAAAAACACTTGTTAAAGGTGAACTCAAACACAAACATTTTGACAGCTGTTTGACAGAGGCCTTAGTCAATTAAGATGAAAATTGGCAGTAGCATTGGAGCCATTTTCTAAAGGCAGCATTCTAATCAATTTGCAAATTCCTAAAGTGAGGAGGGCTGGTCTAGAGGAGTCCATTCCTACAGAGAGGAGGACTGGGTTATAGTCCATTGCTGCAGTGCGGTGTGGTCGTCTTGAGGAGCCCATCTCTGCAGTGCAGTGGGGTAGTCTTGAGGAGTCCATTGCTGCAGCGTGGCGGGGTAGTCTTGAGGAGTCCATTGCTGCAGTGCAGTGGGGTAGTCTTGAGGAGTCCATCTCTGCAGCGTGGCAGGGTAATCATCACAAGGAGTCCATTCCTACAATATGGTAAGCTGGTCAAAAGTAATCAATTGGAGAACAGAGGCTGGATAGAAGCCGGGAGAAGCTATTCTTTTCCAGCCAATCAGTGTTCAGTACACTAGAACCATACTGGCTTGTAATCTGGCTTCATTAACAGTAAACAATGTATGAGCCCAAGACCTTCCAGTTCTCACATCTCTCCACTTCATTTACCATTGAAATTTTGTCATCACCTTTTTCTTCCTCCTTTTGATTAACAAATATCTGTCCACATCTCCTGGACCCTTTTAGGATGTTATCTTTAAAAGCATATTTACATTTCTTTTTCCTATTGGTACTCTACTTTTTGAAACAAATCCATTTTTTTGACAGAAGTTAATCCTACTAGCTATAATACAGTGTGTGTGTGTGTGTGTGTGTGTGTGTGTGTGTGTGGGGGTCAACAATTTTAAAAATAGGCTATAAATTTGAAAGAGAGCAAGGGAGCACATGGGAGGGTTTGGGGGAGGAAAGAGAAGGTAATTATATCTCAATTATAATCTGCAATTATAATCTAAAAAATACAGAAAAAAGAAAGAAGAGCAAGAGCCAAGAGAGTTGATGGTAAGGATAAAAAGACAGAGGAGAGAGGGAAGAGGGAAAAGAAGAGAGAGAGGAAAGGGCAAGGGACAGGGAAGGAAAGATGACAGAAGCCAGAGGGGGAGGGCAAGAGGGAAGAAAGGCCAGCCTGTGTTAGTCTTAGCAGGTTTTGCGACTTTGCACCCAGCCCCCATCTCTCCACAGTGCTTTCTCAGCACAGATGGTGGAATTGAATTGAAGACAGCTGAGTGGAAGGTGCTGCTTGCCTCCTGGTCTCAGAGCACAGAGCATCTGTGGCTGACCTACACTGTTCTGGGATCAAATTACTTGAGCAGGAGTCTCTTCTATTCTGACTAGAAACTCCTCCACACAAGGACCATCCTACCACCCTTTGTTATCTCCCCAAGCTCCTTATGCTGTTTGAGAGGAGAGTGTTTGTGGGTAGGGATATCTCTGGAGTAGGAAGCTATGCCTAGCACAGCAAATAAAAGGAAAGGACAGTATCAGGGCTCCTGGTGTAGGTTGAAGCAAGATGGTTCTTCCAATAAGTAGGTATCCATGGTTTCAAGGTACCTGTGTCTGCATCCCACACTAACTGTAATTATTTGATGTATAAATTACCATCAACAAAATGACAATGGCTCAATCAGAGAAGACGATTTAAGTCAAAGCTATTGCCACAGAGTAATTAGACATGACAGAGACTTCAGGAGCAGCCATTCCTCAGGGCAAGTGCTACAGATTGGCGCTAAGCAGGTAGGATTCCTTCCCTCAGTCCCAGACTCCCATTTGGACCTGGCTGATCACCAAGATGGCAGCAACTGAGTCAGGCAAAGGTCCTACCGGACTTTGGGAGACTAAAAGGAAGGAACCCTTTGTTTCATCTACCTCTCTGAGTCCTATGGAAGCCGTTCTGAGGGATGCCCAGTGAGCAGGATAGTTGAGCGGAATATCCCAGAGACCAGTGCGCAGGCGAGGGTAGGTGCAGCACCCCAGAACTTCTCCAGAATGAAGGACAGAACGCTGAGCAAGATGGGCACCTGCAGCTGGATGATTATATATCCTAAACGCTGACTCGGTTTCTCATGCTTTCAGTCCCCTTATGAAATGCAGCGTTTTATGAGAACGGGGCAGCCTGTATCTGTATGAAGCGCTCAAGTCCTGGCTTCAATGCTAACTCGCCACTGGCTGACTGGGGCCTCAGACAAGGCTCTCTTCTCACCCAGCCTCCATTCCCTTTTTTGTTCCTCTCGTTCCGCCATGGGGAGCAGGATCCTCGCTGCCCCTCAAATGTCTTCTGGGCTACATACTACTATTAAAACCAGTTCAGCATTCTGAGTCTGGACTCCAAACCCTTCACTTTCATAGCTCTCAAAGGGCTTTAGTCCCTTTCCACCCCCTCCTTGAAGGCCCTGAATGCCAAACACAGTAGGCCATTCCTCTCCATATAATTCTGATGAATCCTAGAGCTCTAATTGTGCTTTTATGTATGATCTCATGGGGCATTTTACCTAATAATTCTTTTTTAATATTTATTTATTTATTTATTATGTATACAATATTCTGTCTGTGTGTATGTCTGCAGGCCAGAAGAGGGCACCAGACCTCATTACAGATGGTTGTGAGCCACCATGTGGTTGCCGGGAATTGAAGTCAGGACCTCTGGAAGAGCAGGCAGTGCTCTTAACCGCTGAGCCATCTCTCCAGCCCCTTACCTAATAATTCTTATGATTGTTCTCATATGCTGTATTTTGTATTGTTGTATTTTACTGTCTGGTTTCCATGTTCCTAGAAAGCATTTCTTTTTTAATTTAGTTCATGACGTGTATATACTATATACTCAGAGAAAGTTTTGAATTGGTTGACTGAATACACACATTTTAAGAAAGCCAATTTATTATAGGAGCTGTCCCTGAGGATTGATGTCAGTATGTTTTTATAAAAGTATTACAAAGTTTGTTAATCATTATTCAAATGTGGGTGAGTATGGAGATTGTGCTATGGTTCTCATGCGAGATCAGATGCAGAGATCCTCGGGGAAGATGATGTGAGATCTCAGCGGCAGAGACCTCAGTGGAGGCTGTCGGAAGAGCATGGCGCCGAAAGGCCTCAGGGAGATGGTAGCCATCTGTGTGCTTTCTCAACTTGACACAATCTAGAATCGCCTGGGAAGGATGACCCAATAAAGGGCTGTTTATGTTAGAAAGGTCTATGGATATGTCTATGGGGGGTTATCTTGACAATATTAATTTAAGTAAGAAGCCCCACCCACTGTGACTGGAGCCACCTAAACAGGGGATTCTAGACCATCTAAGAGTAGAAACAGTGAGTTAGCACTCACATACATACATTAATTCATTGCTTTCTGCTGCTGCTTATGGATGGGATGTAACAATTTGCTTGAAGTTGCTGTGTGCTAGATTTCCCTGCAATGATGGACTACAACCTAGAGTTGTTCGTCAAATCAACCCTTTTCCCTTGAAGCTGCCTTAGTCAGTGCGTTTAGTCATAGCAACTGAAAAAGAAAAGTAAGGCTCCATCTGAAATCCGACTGAGTCCCTCTGACGGGTGTTGGGTTTGGGGAGGGGGTAGTTCTATTTGGTTTCTAGTTTTGTCCAGAAGATTTTGAATGATTTTTCTTTCCCTGTAGCCAGAGCTGTTGTGGATTCCTTAGTTCTTCCCATGACCTACTGGAAAGTAGGTCAACTAGAATTCTGCAGATGAGTAACAGGAGGATGAATTAACAGATCAATGCCCAGGCTGGAGCTACACTCTTGGCTCTCCTCCAGGGAAGCGGCTTGTGGTACATGATTATAGGAAACTCACCCATCCTAAGGAAGGCTGGCTCTCTGCAAACACTAACTTAAGGCTCTGAATGCCCACCCCTTCCATTTGACAATATTGTCTTTGAAGATCCGCTCTAGGCTATACAAGTAAATACTAGGAAATGGGGGAGGGGACATGTAAATAAATGGAGAAAGTGACAATACATGGTACTATAGTTTGGATCTTAAAATTTTTCCTACAAAGTGTCCCAGTTGCCAAGTATTTTATCCCAAATTGATGCTATGGGAAAGCAGAAAAAGCTTTACAAGGTAGAGGCCAATAACAGTTCTTCTAGCCAAGAAGAATATGCCCTTTAAAAAGAACTTGGGGCTCTAGAGTCCTCTCCAATTTTTTCAGCACTAAGGGAAGATTTTATCATGCTACCCAACAGGACTCCCTGTCTTGCCTCAGACCCCAAAACATTAAGCAGCTGATTCTGAACCTGGATGAAGACCTCCACTGCTCAAAGTCAAGACATGCCTTTTCTCTTTTTAAGTTTACTGTATCAGGACTAGAGTTTGAATCCTGTAAAGGATCAAGATTCCTGGTCAAAGATGAAGGAAATTAGGAAGATGAAACCATTAATTCAGCCTTGGTCGCATCAGTTTTGGAATGAAAATTCAAGATATCTACCATCAGGGATATTCATTCAGGAATCCATTCCTGAACCTGGGGTGTAACATCCACTCTCTCAGACACCCCAAGTACAGCAGGACAGGAATTAGAATGTAGAAGTAATGGCTCATACCCCAGAGAAATTCTTATTCTCGTGGGAACACGGGGAAACTATCACTATTAAAACTGGAAGGACAAACTCCCGGATGTACCTGTAGGGCCATTCCTATATCTAATAGACACCGTTCAGTATATACCACTTATTCTCCATGACTCTCTTCTGTGAGGTAATAGAAGATTGAGTTTCATGAGGAAGGCTCATAAAAACAAATTGAGATTCAAAGGACTTGTCAGAAGGAACTCATAGGACACTCCTGGACAAGCTTGTCTTTGCCTGAACTCATAGCAAGGAAAGTTGGCTCAATCGGTGCTTTCATAGCATCACATAAGTGGAGTTCGCCTTTCATTTGAATCCAGATTTTTCCCTTGGTTTCTTATAAAAGAAAATCAACTGTTCCCTATGACAGACCCTTAGCTAAAAGAGCAGCAACCTAGCAACTCAGAGGCAAGCATTCATTGTAAAACCACGCGATGACAGGACTGGAAGCTGGGAGCCCCTGACATAGGCCACAGAATCTTCAAAGCTGGGAAGGGATGTCAGAGTAGCAGTCTGGAGGAACTGTCACTCGGGAGCAGAGCAGTCTGTGTAAACATGGCACACTGATTCACTGTTGATCCCAACAAGATATGAAAATATAGAAAAGAGAATTGAGTTTAATCACGTGGCAAAGCAGAAGATCCCATGGCATCTTTCAATATTTTTTTTAATAGGCAATCTGTAAGTGCTCCAGAGGTCCACAGTGAGCAAGGACTGGAGTGACTCTCCTGTGGCTACAGAACTGCTCTGCAGTGCGCTGGTGGAGAATGGTCTTGTCTTAATGTAGAGAAGGCAGGTCCATACATTTATCCTGATCTACTGAAAAGGACCTGTGGTGTCTTGGGTAAACTCATACTATCTCACTAATCAAAAACAACTTGGCGTGCATTTAATGTGCTGTGTCATTTCCCCCTGAAATGAAAGTAGCTAGTTTAGTTTACATTATGGAATTTCCTTGGAAGCCAGACAAGGCAGTGAAGCACTGCTCTGGAGGGGCGGGGTTCTGTGTGAGCCACGGTTCTTGGCCTTGAAGCCTCACAGCCATTTATGGGGTGGGTTGTTGAGGAGCACTATGGCCGAGGACCAGCAATGCCACTGTCCTCAGCGGCAGGTGAAGGGTTATGTAGTCAACAGGGAAAGCTTCTTCAAAAAAAAAAAATCACTAAAACAGTAAGGAGAAGGGCTTATGTACTTGCTGGCTGAGAGATAATGATGCAACTTCCCAGCAGCAAAAACAGTGTGGGACTCTGCAGGAGTGGCAGGGAGCTCAGGGTTGTCTGGACACCTGGGAGATAGGAGAGAGGAGAATGCTGTTGGGATTTCAAGTTGCAACCATGAGGAATTCAGGAATTTGCCTTGGACTTCACCTTGCAGGCAACAGAAGGTTGAGAGAGGATCTGGGTAGAATGATGATAGGAGCAGATATGCAGGATCTTCAAAATATATATTTAAAATATATAGATACACAAATTAAATTATTTATATATGAAATATATTTAATAATTATATATTTATTATAAATAAATATATGACTATTAAGTATATTATCTATAAATGTTTATTTATTATTTTATGGCTTATATTTATAAATAAATTGTATATTATAAATGTGTATTTATAAATAAATATAAATTGTAAAAATCATAGATAAACACTTATAATTATATACTTTTATACATGTGTGAATATATATATATACACATAATTATATTATTTACTTCTCTATGTATATATATGCAAACCAGAAGAGCATGAGATACCCTGGAGCTGAAATTGCAGGTGGTTGTGAGCCATGGAACACAGGTGCTGAGAACTAAACAGCCAACATCTACAAGAGCAGTAAGCACTATAAACTACTAAGTCATGTCTCCAACTTCAGGTTGTACAGTTTAAAGGAACCAAAATTCATCACAGAGAAGGTACAGCAATAACCATGAGGTGAGTTAGGAACCTGCTTCAATCAGCAAGAAAAGAATAAGGGTGTCTCAAACCAAAGTCATGATGCAAGATGAGGAAATGTTAATGGATTTTTGGAGCATTTGGGAAGTGGAAGCAGTGGCTTAGAGGGAAAATGGCAAATGATGCCCAATGGCAAGCAAAGAAACAATGGGGAAAGTGGAAAATCCATTTAGGATACACCTATGGGATTTGGAGCTGTGTAGAAAACAGCCCAAGCTTAGTTTCTCCAACCATATGCTCACAACACAGATTAGGCTTTGCTCCAAAATGTGTGGGGATTGTTCATTTCCGAAAGCAAAAGGTAATATCTTGGGATCTTCTAATTTAATTAGCTGGCCAAAAGAGCTTGGATCCTCCAAGTTTAAGGCTCAATACCCAAGATTGCCCTTTGCCATTCTGATGTCCAAAATCTCAAGGCCCAGACTGTGACATGAAGTCTTGACTAACTAGCCAGCAGGATGCCCAGCCTCCCTAGGTCTGAGTGCCTCGTGGAAAATAGAAAACTTATATTAGGCTTCTTGCTGTGTTATAAAGGATAATAAAAAAATGAAGATAAAGAGATTAGTGTATGGCATTGTCCCTGGGGAGATAACAGCAAATGTCTACTCATCCAAGATGGGGAACCAATGACATACCAAAGTAAGGATACCACCAGAGTCCAACTCGATGAACAAATGAGTTTTACGGTGGCTACATACAGAAGTATGGGTGCAGGATTATTTACCGAAGCAGAAATAACTCAAAGACAGCCACAGCACAAGAATCTCCAGCATGGGTCATGGCTCATTATCCATTCAATGTAGAACCCTGGAGCTCACAGCACAACTTGTGGGCAGCTCAACAGGTTAAGAAGTATTTTTTCCAGGTAACTGGGCTGGTCTTTGCTTCCTTAGTCCTTGATTGTTCTCTGCTCCTTCCCAGCAGCTCTCCTGGTCTGAGCCTCTTCTAGGCAGCTCTGTTTGTCTAACAGTATCTCTTAGGAATCCTGATTACACACACTGAGGGAGGGAGGGAGGGAGGGAGGGAGGGAGGGAGGGAGGGAGGGAG
>JABTXL010005632.1:178615-213533 GCA_025134845.1 Neodon shergylaensis | reverse complement strand
AGGGAGGGAGGGAGGGAGGGAGGGGGGAGGGAGGGAGGGAGGGAGGGAGGATGGAGGGAGGAAGGGAGGGAGGAAGGAAAGGAGGGAGGAAGGGACCTGGTAGATCTGATCAGCTTCAGCAACTTCCTGAAGTCATTGAGTTGTTTGTTTCCTGAGCTTAAGGTGAGGCCCTGCAGAATGGAATGTTTCACCTCCCTTTAGAGCATTCTGTTTTAAGCTTCTCTCCAAGATGGTGTGGTGGTTGCATTTGAAGTTTATACTTACTTTGCTTGAGAGGCCAAACAACAACAACAACAAATAATGCCTCTAACATGTAAGCTCGAGCTTGTATAAACTATGCCTACACATAGACAGAATACATGTAATCTGTGGTTTTTAACTATATAAGCCTTGGGCTGACCCGACTCAGGAACACCTTCCAGTGTTCCTCACACAGCCTCATCTTTCTCTGAATGACTAATCCCACACTAATAATGAGTCCTAAAAATGATCATTAGGAAGAAAAGAGGCTCTGCAGCTTCATCAGTAATACACCCGGAATGTTCCCCAAGACCTTCGCTTCAGCTATGGATTCCAGGGCAGCACTCCCAAACGAGGGACCATAGGCATTCCTAAAGCAACACAGCCAGACTTTTCTCTCCTGCTGTCTCTGGCCCAGCAGTTAGAGCCACACACAGATGTGCACACACACACATGTATATTCAGGTATAGCTTCTCCTCTGAGACACACAGCAGCTCAATTGTGGTTCCCTATGTATTTTTCGCTTAGATTCCTGATCCCTCTTAGAAATTCCAAAGTCCATGCCTCAAACATCAGGAACAGAGACAGAGTTTAGGATGATCTTCTCTATCCTAAGCAGCCTTTCCTCCATTCTGAGTGG
This sequence comes from Neodon shergylaensis, assembly GCA_025134845.1. Taxonomy (NCBI): domain Eukaryota; kingdom Metazoa; phylum Chordata; class Mammalia; order Rodentia; family Cricetidae; genus Neodon; species Neodon shergylaensis. Next base: position 212,652 of record JABTXL010005632.1, on the reverse strand, counting down.
ACATGCAGATGTTCAAGGAGCCCCTCTCACAGTATGCTCTCCCACCATGGAGACCATAATCACATTTTGGTCTTATTCTGATCTCTATAAGGTGAAGAGATGTTTCTGGGAGCTCCCTATTAATAATGTTGAGTCACTAGGGCCCTCCTCAACCCTGGCCAGCCCAGAACTGGCCAGAGAATGTCCATGCAGATGGGCCTCAAGTCCTTAAATGAATTGCTGCAGGGAAATGAGATTAATCATTCTGCTTGGCTGCCGGCTTCTACAGCAGAGCCCACAGGAGCCAGCTGGCCAATTTGGCTGGACTAGATCCCTGGTTGGCCTCTCAGATTCTTGTACCCTCATCCCATGCCTTCATTTCTGCTTTCTCCTTAACTCACGCCTAAAATCTCTGCTGAGGAGCGGCCCTGGGCCCTTCTCCTTCAGGCACAGGTAACATTCATGAACCTTCAGCACAAGCTTCTGCAGTGCAGGGTGTCCCCAGAGAAAGCCATCTTTATATGCCTGCTAGCCAGGGCAATGCACAAAAACGATCCTGAAAGGAATTCACTACTAGGCATCACTAGGTAGACCCAGGAGGGGATCTGCTTCCCTGAGATGCACTGTGAGTTTCTTTGCCAGTAGATAAAAGAATGGAGAAGGCTTCTGCAAGGTAGAGCAAAAATGGCCTCTGAAAAGAGAATCAAAAATCGGACAATGGAGATTGTTCGTGTTCACATACAACAACACAGGCAAATTTGAGCTATTCCTCAGCAGATACTGCAGTTTTTAACAAACTCTAAACGCTAAAGCTCAAGCTACACAGAGTATCTCTGCGTCATGCTATCTTTACACAACACAATTTGGAGATGGGCTGAAATGAGATTAAATGGCAGTTTGGTTGCGCTTTAATCACCACAGGCAGATCGAGATGCCACCGTGATTATGACCACAGAATCTATATTTGTCGTCTTGTGGGGATTTGCATCAGAGATGTAGTGATCTTTCCACAGTCACCCAATTTATTCATAAGGATGTAACAAGGCATTGCAACTGGTGGTGAATCATTTAGTGTGACTTTCTCCCGTCTGGCAGAGCCAGGGAGCAAGCTCGTCCACTCAACAGGCACTTTGACATCCAACTCTAGTCTGTAGAAGCGAGAAGTTATAGTTAGATAAAAAACAGAGTAGGGCAACAAGAGTCACTTCAGACCTCATTCCCTGAAAGCACCAGGTTGCCTCTAATGCAAACTTAAACACACACACACAGTGAGGAAGAAAAGCCTGGGCCAACCATCCAAGACTCAGGCAAAGGGAGGTTTCAAAGGGTCTTGGACTTTCCTAGCTAGTTCCCATGTGGGACTCGGGATTGGAAACTTCCACTCTGAACAGGAATTCATAAAACGCCTACACCATGCCAGGCTGTGAATGAGGAAAGGGTGGGAGGATGGAGAACACAGTTGCAAAAGTGGCTAAAATGTCATCCAGTAGGGTACAATGTGACAACCAAGTTGCTCAGACCCTTGCAGCGTCTGCGACTGCTGGACTGCTGCACTGTGAGCCAGCAAGGCAGCCAGGGCCGGTGCTGATTCCAGACCTGGAATGGACATGGTAAACGATTGGGAAAGAGACATGCTAGCTCCATCATGCTTTAACAGGCATGAGCGGAGTGAGACGTGGTTATGTGGAGACATTCAACCAGCCAGGAGCCTAAACTCCCTTGTGTCTCTGTCCTTGCTCAGCTCACAGCAGACTCAAGCCTGCACTGGAGAGCTGACTACACACACTCTGCCAAATTCCTGATGTAAGAATCAGCCACGCAAAGAATATTTATGCCACTCAAACTACCAAACATTACCGCTGTCCTTTTCAAAAGGTCCCCTCCAAAGCCTGTGTAGAAATGTAATTGCTACTGCCAAGGTAGTGGGAAGTGGGAGTCAACTTCCATCAAGGGGCAGGTGCCCTTGCTTTCAGAGAAAGGGCTTCTCTCGGTGGTTCCCCCATGTTCGCTTGCCCTCCCGGCACATTCTAACACAGCAAGGCTCTCCCTTCTCATACAGAGCTGCCTCGATCTCATAACTGCTCTCATCAGATTCCTGCACCCTAGTCACCTCTATTGCTTACAAATAGCCAGGCCTGTGCTACTCTGCTATAGGAGAAGAAAACAGGTACAGGAACCACAACCGACGCCTTTGGTTCCTTGCCATCTGATAAGCATTTACTGGAACAACACAGCCCCTAAATCTGAATGGTTAGAATATGTTGAATTTGAGTGTCCTTCACTTATGCTTTAACCCATTCTGCTGCAGCCTGTCTTCAAAGAATCAAAGAGTTTGATTAAGTAAAAGGAGATTTGGATCTGTGTCCTACCTATCTCCAAGAATGGCCACCAAGCTGTGCTGGGAGAAATGAGGTTAGCAAATGCTAATGTTCACATAAGGTAAGACTGCCTCTCTGATACATACACACACACACACACATGCACAAAAACAGATACATATACACACATACATACAAAAACATACACATGACACATACGTACATACACTCATACACATAATACATATACACATACATAATACACACATATGCACACACATTCGCATATATATATATACACACTCACACAAATACTCACTCATACCTACACATACACACATATACATATATGCACATATATACATACACGGAGAGAGAGAAGTGGGGAGATCACATATTGTCTTAGTACTTTCTCTGTGAAGAACTGGGGGGGGGTGGTCTTTCTTTCATGACTGATTTAGAGCTTTCACAATTGTACTATTTATTCCACTATGTGAGAAACACATGGATATTTGCCCATTCTTTAGATGAGGAGACTGAGACTAAGCTTGCTGACTTGTCTAATAACTCCTGGGACCAGTCAGTGCTATAGAGCTGAGCTTCTGTCTCAGGGTTTCCATGGAAATTGTCTTGTGGGAATCAAGAGAAAAACCAGAGAGCACAGTAGCATGTGCATACACACAGGAGCCCCAGGCAGGGCCAACTACCAACAGAAATACAGCAGGTGCCTCTGCCCATTTTGTGTTGATAAAACAGAATAATGCGGACTGCATGAGTTATACTGAATAGATAGTTATTTGACTCATAGTTTGTGAAACTGGGCCACCCACAACTGCAACTGGGGAGAGCGTGCGGGCAGCATCATGGTCTGGACATGGGTAGCGTGGCCAGAAAGTGAGAGTGGAACAAGCACCCTTCTTTAGCCTACCCCCAGGGTAATGCTAGTTAGGAAGAGCCCCTGAGACCTGAGGGAAGCCTCCCAGTCCTGATACACTGGAAACAAAGTTTCCCACTTTGGGAAACACATTCAGGAAATGCAGCATGAGTTGGACACAGGGATACCAGGGAGCTGGGCAACCATGATTCTCTCAGGGGCACAGTGTCAGAAAGTTCTTCCCCCTTAGTCCCCAAAATGGGAAAACTACTCATATAACACCAACGGAAGAATGGAAACGAAGGTCCAATCTGTCAAAACCAAAAGCACTTGTCACAGATGGTGCTTCCTTCCACAGCTGAGCCATGGGGCTAAAAACCAACTTTAGGGGCAACCAGACTGGGAGATTTTGAATTAGTCCATCATCTACTGTCTAGAGGTGCCAAGGACACTAGAGATCTCTCTGAAGCCAGCAAAGGAATCCCTGAGAGCAGGTGAGCTCCTAAGAGAGTTGCCTGGCTGAAGCAATGCCATAAAGCAGAGGAAGGCACAGCAGGCTGTGAGGTAGAATGCGGTGCCACTACCTTCGTGGAGACTCTGAATGGGAAGAGGGTGAGACCTATTTCTCTGAGGCCCCTGGTAAGTCAGGCTTTGTGAGTGTTCCTCTGATACACCCTCGGAAGAGCCCAGAGCATCATTCCAAGGCAGACATATCCTCTCATTGTTTTGGGCAGTAGTGGCTTCTTTCCTTCTCCAAATGCCACATTCTGCTTCCTCCTCTTTTAAAGATGTACTTTAATATTTATTGGTGACTCTGTGTCTGTATGTGTGAACGTGTGTCTCTGCATGTGCAGGTGCATGCACACACAGGGGCCAGAAACAGAGTGTCAGACCCACTGGAACTGAGGCTACAGGTCAGTGTGAGCCCCATAACATGGGCACTGGGAAACTAAAAGCAGTCCTCTAGAAGACCATCAAGTGCTCTTCGCTGCAAAGCCATCTCTCCAGCTCTAGCTCTCCCCTCTTTTATCTCTCACCCATGGACAGATAGAGAGATTCCACCACACAGATGTGATTAAGCCGTCTGAAACCATTCGGCAGAATTACCAGCTAAAGAGTTCTAAATGGGATTCAGAAGCCAGACACTTAAGACATCCAGGGTGACGAGAGAGAATGAGCTGTCTGGCCTGTTGTTTAGCAATAGATTGTAATTCTAAACACGATGTTCGTTATTCCACTGTGTGGATTCTAATTAACTGCCAGAAATGCATTGTTGAGGGGATGATGGATTATGCCGGGGAAACTATTAATACAATTCACTCACTTCTGCCCACGTGCAGATCAAGCCCAGAGCAATTGAATCTTGAGAGGCTGAGCTGTGAAGAGAGGACTGAAGACTGCTGCTTCATGCCTACAATGAGGACATAATCGGTGCCACCACACTGGCACCTGCAAGGGCAACGCCTCCATCCATCCAGGCTCCATAATTGCAGCTGACAGGTCTCTCTCTGATGGAGGGGGCACCAGAAGACACCCCACCGAGTGCTAAATAACACACACACAAAAATGGGCCAAATTTAGTCAAGTGGTAATTACTTGAGACAGATATAAATTCCTGGATGAGTCAGCCAAAATTAGTCACGTGAGTCTACAGAAAATGTGAAGATCGCAGATAGGCATATGTTAGGAGTCTGTCATCTTCGGGAGTTCCCTGCTCCCCTCTGGTGCCTTGCTAGCTACCTAACCTCTGTGGTTATTCAAATTGAAACACACAAATCAAAAGCTTAAAAGCTAACATACACGTAGAAGAGGATGCATTCAAAAGGAAGCATCCTTTTGGTTTGAGTTACCTCCCTCAGAATGATTGTTTCCTGATCCATCCATTGACCTGAGAATTTCACTTTTCTTAACAGCTGAATAATATTCCTCTGCATACATGCACCACATGTCCATGACCCATTCATCAGTTGGTGGGCGTCGAGGTTGTTTCCAGTTTCTGGCCATTATGTATAGAACAGCAGTGAACATGAATGAGCAAGAGAGAGAAAGAATTTAAGTTTGGTGAGTAGGGAGGTAGGGAAGATCTGGGAGGAGTTGGGGTGATGAGAAATAATATAATAAAAATATGTTATAGGAAAAAGAGTTCATAGAAGTTTGCGTTTTTTTTTAAGGAGTTCCCCCCAGCCTCAGACAAAGCCAGGGTAAACACCGTGTATGTCACAAAGCATACATGTTATCTCAGTGTGTGGCTTTGCAAAGCTACTCTCTGTCTTTGCTTTTTGGTACTCTTTCTGTGCAATAATCATTTAGGAAATAAAACACTTACATTAGGGTCTTCTAGAGAAGCAGATTGCATGCAGAACTGACTCAAGTGATTCTGGAAGCTGGCAAAGCAAAAGGCAGACAATTCAGGGAAACTAGAGTTCCTTGCTTCTCGAAGAACTTCAGCTTTTGAGGTCAAGGCCCTCAACTAATTGGAAGGATTCACAGTATGACAGATAATCTCTAATCTCTTCTACTGTTTGGAGTCATCCGATTGTCAATGTTAATCTCATCTATGAAATACTGCCATGGTAACATCTATACTAGAGCTTGCTTACCAAACAACCGCTCCACACTTCACCAAGTTAATACACACACACATACACACACTATCAGCCATCATAAAGAAAGTCTGATATAACAGCCTGAAAGCATCTAGAAGGGAGAAAACACAACCAGAGGCTATGCCATATGAGGAGTACTTACAGGAACCAAAGGGGCTTGTGTCTTACCTACTGTATCTTACATGCTACATCTCACTAAATCTAAGACACTTATGACACTATTATATTTATTATTATGCTTACTCTGTATTAAGAAAAAGATTGCCAATTAAAGTACAGTGTGTTCTTATGACATGGTTTTTACTTGATACTTATTCAAAGAGCTGTTGAGGCTTATTTTTGGCACTGCCTTTTATTATAGATTAAGCTTTTACATATGTAAAAAGGGAAAATCAGTGAAGGAAATTAAGATATTCTTAAAACCTCTCCACATTCAAATCTAACTCCTCTGTATCACTTCTCAATTCATAACTTGTGATGCTCATTTTTTTCCACACGATATTGCCTCTATCTATCACAAGGGGGCTGATGCAACACTTTCATAGGGAACTATATAATATCTGAAAGCCTGCGGGAGCCCTTAAGTGAGTTTCGCAATTATGTACAGCGAGCCTACTTTTGTCTCTTGCTCCAAGAATGTTACTAAGCATCCCCAAATCACTTAATGGGCAGCCTTATTACTGCAGGCCTAGAGAACCCATCTATGTTGTCTCATGGGTATGTTTCTGGACCACAAACTCTGAGTCTGCAGGTTCTGAAGCTGGAGTTTGGGATTTCAGTATATCCACTGGCCATGAACCCCATGAGGCAGTCAACACTCAGTTGAAGCCCTTGCAGGAAATCTAGGCATATTCCAATTTCTGTTTCTGTTGCAAACACAGTGAGATGCAAGAAGGAAGTGGACATTTCAAGTCCACAAAATATATTTATATGAAGAAATCACCAGGCTTTGGCAATGCAGTGGTCTCTAGTGCCAGGGCCCTAAACACTTTGCTTTATTTAATGGGCACACCAGTTTACTGAAGGGCACTGCCATGTTCCCTGCCCCACAGAGAAGCATCATGGGAGTTTGGCAACTGGCCCTGCTTTATAATGAGTCCAAGAACGATGCAGGTGTGTCCAAACCAAGTGTCTATCCAACCAAGGTGTACATGCTTGCTCACAGCAAATTCCTGCTCAGATATGGTAACAAGACTAGCAAATGCTTCAGTGTTTCTCATGGAGTGAGTTCTGGTAAGCCTGCAAAATTTTGATGGGAAAACTGCTGGTTCTTAAGAACAAGGGACTTTTTAGGAAGACCTGCCTAAGAACAGAAAGTAGTCATCCTAATACTGTCATTTCAGCTTGTATGGTGGCAGGGCCAGGTTTCCAATGCTACTACCCAGTGGCAACTATTAGTGGTTGAAACAATGGGCATGTGTGGAAGAGCATTATAGATGCATCTCTAAATGAGACCACTCTGAAGTCAGAGGCAGAGACATCTGGAACAGCTGCTGACACTCCTTCTCCAGGCAGAGGGATCCTTGGATAAGGAAACTGATACACGTGTGTACACACACATCTCACACTTAATAAGGCAGTGCACCATGTCAATAGTAGAGAAAGTCAAAGTCTCGACTCACAAAAAGAGTATTAACATTTTATTCCCTTGGATAAACACCACGAAGCCCTTCTTGATCTCAAACATATTATTGGACAAATATTGCATCTTTCAATAGGCTTTGGGTCTCCTTTTAAAATGTTGCCAACTGCACAGAGTTCATCTCCCTGTTGCCCACTGAGTAGCAGTTGGCCTCTTCTCTCCAGCTGGCCACTAGGGAGTACTCTGAAGGCTGCCAGGATGAGTCTTCAGGAGCCAATGGCCTGTGGTGGCTCTCTGTGCAGAAACAGGATCTGGGCATCCAGAATTCAGACTGATAAGCATGGTCTCTTACCTCTTGCTCCAAGCACAGTCCTCAAAAATGATAGGGGCTTCTTTGGAATTCTGGGTATCGGGCTGATGATGCAGCTCAGTGGTAGAGTACTTGTCGACCGTATGAGAAGTCCTCGGTTCACTCTCCATTATGACATCAACCACAAAACTGAATTATTCCCCATGCCTGTTGATTGACTCCCTGCAGTGGAGCATCAAACCCAGGTATCTATCTATACAGTATACTAACTAGAGAGAGTGTCTCAGGGATTCCGGGAGAGAGCCTAAGTGTCTACTGAGCATGTTTAAGCTCTTATTGAATATGCAGTGATTTATTACCTGGCTGCATATGGCAGCAATGAAGATGTGTGGTGGGCTTTGGTGCCAGCTACAGTTCTTCACCTCTAAGAAGATGAGGTAGAAGCTTCCTTTACTAATTGAAAGCTCTCCTGAGACCTTGTACACGTAAAGGGGTCTCTGACAGCCCTGAACCCTTCTGGAGTCCCAGGCTCTCTGCACTGTGCACATTATGTCCCCTTCCTGTCTTCTCTGTGTGCAGGCTCACAGTTCAGCTAGCAGGCACCACCACAGTCTTAGCGACCCATGGCTGCCCAAGGCCTGGGTCTGCCCCCAGTATCTTCAATGGTGCAGTTTTGCGCATCCGGACTGAGCACACTGATAGTGGATGTGTTGTCCTATGGACACATCTGGACATCTGATGACCTTAACAACTGCCACCCCCTATCATCAACCATTACCATCTACTCCTCCAACTAACTACCTTTAGTTGAGTGAGGAAATTTTGGAGCCAAGGATGGGAGGCCTGCTTTGACTACTAGCACTGGGATCTTGGACATGTCATTTTTCATAAAGAAAAAATAATCAGATTTTCTTCTCTCTGCTCTCTCACTTATGTGACCTGGTGGGAAAGAGGTCCTCACACACACCAAACTGTGATGTATTTGATGTTGCTATGGTACATAATAATTTGTACCTTAACTTGGTGTCCCATCACATACATGAGGGTCCAGTTCCTAAGACAGCCTCCCCCAAGGCACATGCCTGTGTGTGACAAGCTTTGCACTGTTGCTTGGGCTTCTGGTCACTGTCCATAAACCCTTATGGGTGCGAATTTGTTGGTTTGGTTTCTGGGACCCATAACACTTTGCTCGCATTTTCCACTTTGCTCTACAGACCGCAGGTCAGCAGTCAAGTGAAGGGGTACTTGGGGCATAGCATAGAGGAAGGTGGTGCCTGTTCTCTGCTTCCCTTCTGCTCAACCACAGAAAGCCCATCAAATCTTACTGTCAAAGAGGTTTTTCTGGCATTAATCCTTAGTCTTCTGCTTGTCCCAGAGGTCAGGGTGTGGCTCACATTGATGTTCCAGGGGCCGTTATCCACTTTCCTGGCTCCTCTTTCAGGGACCCTTTGGAGACGTCTACCAGATGTTCACAGGACCCCAGGAGCTGGCTTGGCCATGCACCCTTGAAGAAGCAGCATTTTACTACTGAGACCATCTCAGTTACTAAGCATTACTGTCCATTAAACAAATTGTTCCCAGGCCTTGCTCTAGGGAAAGCTTGAGATAAGAACTAGTCTGTTCTAACTTTTGGGCTCCATGTGCTGAGGAGCGAAGACACTAACCACTGATAAAGAGAGCAGCCAACAGAAGTCAGTTTGCCGCTTAGTCAGCTAGCTGCAGACAGGGAGGATGCCAGCAATACACCTTCCAGATAGGACATCATCGGCCTGGGTGCCAGACAGATTAGTTCAGCTTCTCTGCCCGGGAGACTGCTGGGCAGCAGGGCTGCGAGCTGTTTCCAGAGATTTGCATTTGATCTAAGTTACTGATCCAGAAAAGGGGCTCTGGTCACTAAACTGTTCCCTGCTGATCCCTAAACAGACACTGGGATTATTTCTGCTGGTTGTGGGGGCTCGGTACCCTCAAATGGCAAGGAATAAAACCCAAAGAGGAACTCAGAGCAATAAGGATAATTCCTTAGGTGTCCCCATGTTTTGGAGCAGGGAAGAACAAACAGGTCCTGTGCCTCTCCCACAGAACCCCACCTTCTCTCCTGCTGCAAAAGTCTTTATTTTCCATGCCCGTCCTTCCAGCAGAGGTAAAAGGAGCCCTTGTGACTAAGAAAGGAGCCAGGAAGGACATGCTGCTGAGACAGGAAAGAACTAAGACATGAAAGGCAATCATCAATGTCTGATCACGCAGAGAGGCGGGAAGAGGAGAGCAAGGAAATGCCATCAGGCTGGTGCTTCTGTCTCTGGTGACCTTTGAGAAAGCAGTTTCTGCTGTGCGATGATGCAGGATCCAGATGGTATGAAATTGAAGGCTGAGTGGGCAGAGAAGAACAGGAGAATCCAGGCAACCCATGTTCAGATAAGCCAGACAGTGAAGGAAACATCAGGAACAGGGTAGAAAAAGAGCATATGGGAAGTCTCATAGAAGAGAGGGTCTTGGGCACTGTATTTGGGGTACCAATGGAGAGAAGTGTGGGAGATGCTCAAAAGAACCTACGCATGGAGAGTCATATGAGACATCGAGTCTCATCTTCATCTATGCCACCCACACATGGGCTGTGTATGTATTTGCAAATAAAAACAGAAGACAGAGGGTGGATGGACCAAAGGCAAGGTAGTAAAATATAGGTAACATGAACGTGGAAGGTGATTGGAATACCAGGGCAGAGAGCTTCATGCATAAACTGGGAGTAAGAGGAAAGGGAAATGAAGGAACAGAGAAAGGCATAACAAAAATGAAGGGACTATGGGAAAAGTATGTGAAAATCTGTGATCCCACAACCCATGTAAAAAGTACTGTTATAGGGGAATAACAGAACATGTATGACATAAAAGGATAAAAGGGGAGTACTGGGAGGGAAAGGTTTAAGCAGGTATGAGGCTAGAAGATGGAAAAGTGGAGAGGATAATGGGGCTAATTAAAACTAAAGATTATGAAGAAGCCTTATGGAAACCAACAAATTTGGAAGCTAATTTATATATATCAAAAAGGGAGTTTGAACTGAGGTACTTTGCATGGGGGACAATGCTGCTCCCAGAAGACATCGGTTGTCAAATGAAAATCTTAATACCAGGCTTGGGATACTTCCCTATGAGTTATTGGGCAGGGGGATCCTGTAAGCACCCCAAACAATACAAGGTATTGCCACTTTCTTTAAGTTGCCCACCATAATGAGATGGCAAGACCTTATTACTGAAGACATGTCAGATTTGGGCAGAACACAGAGGAATTAATCTTGATCTGACCAGGAAAATCTCCACCTGCTGTCTGGCTTCCATAGTGTCAGAAGGTCCTATACAGGCTGCTTTAAGAGAGGCAGGGGGCAGAATAATGGCATCAGTGGTCTTACTCAAAGCTGGCTTCAACCTGCCAGGCAAGATGTACGCAGCACGCAGTTATGGAGAATAACCAGCTTCATTCTGATTGGCTTTGAGGCCTGTTTTATAAGATACCAGGCCGAGCACTATAAGCCTGTTCAAAATCCCACGTATGGGGAGTTCATAGGTCCCAGGCAAAAATACTAGTGTTACCTTGCTAAATGGTCATGTTGTCAAACTGCCTTCTAGATATTACTTTTATACCCATGGATATAAACCTCAACCTCAGTCAAAGAAGCTTCTTTTTGTAGTTGGCCATGGTTGATGCAGAGATCTGTGACTTTCAAAGCACTGAGAATAAGTGACTCTGGCTGCTCAGCCATAGAAGAGCCAGGTATGTCCATCTCCCCACACCAAATGCTGAAGGAACATTGCAGAAGGAGAGGCAGAAAGTAAGGGCAGGAGGATGGAGAAGAGATCTCTAAGACGCTGTCTTTGAGACATGAGGAGATCAGCCCACACTCAGCTACTGCAGTTACCTGCCCAATACCTGCATGAGATCCACCAACAGGGATAGGGGAGGGACTCCCAAGTCTCCATCTTTAGATTAGGACCTATTGGCAATTGATGGCTGTCTGTGGAAGGAAGGAGAATTGCTTGGGAGGCGGGGAGGTCGTAGCCACAGGTGAGCTGCCCATGCCCCAGTGGACGGTCTCACACCCATGTGCACATGAGCAGCACTAATTGAATTCAGCAGCTTATTAATTATTTAAAGAGGAAGAAAGCATAAAGTTGGGAGAGAGATGTGTTTAAGGGTTACAGGGGGAGCTGGTGGGAGATAGTAGGGATGGATATCACCAAAATACGTTGTATACATACATAAAATTTTTACAGAATAAAATTTTAAATATTACTAAAAAGTAGGAGAAAGAAAAAAGAGTTAAGGGACAAAGCACTCGAAATACAAAAGAAGGGGAATGGGATATCTGCTGAAGCATCCCTGCTTCTTCAGTGAAGGAGGAGCAGAAATGGTACCTGCTCAGTACGCAGCAGATGGACGAAGTGCTGGAGGGTTAAGAGGCACAGCGAGGGTGCTGGACTGCCACTATGCACAATATGCTAAGCAGCTTCTCACAGGGTGGTGGGACCGGTCAGTGAGCCAGGACAGCCAGCAGTCAGTCCTGAGGACAGAACACCAGGTTAGCCCAGCAGGTCTGTGGCTTCTCAGGGTAGCCCAAGCCCAGCAGGGTGGTACTGGGAGTATGGCCAAGGAGGGCCTCTACCAACTGCACTGTGCTCCAGCAGCCTCCCCTGGCTAGCAGTGGGGGCTCTGTCCTTTGCCCTGAAGGCACCCACAGACTTCCTGGGAGCTGGGCCAGAACCTGCTGCAGTTGGCTATAGATGGAAAGCAGGAGATCTGTATGATGCATCTGAGACTGGCTGTCCATTTGTGCCCAGGGGTCATGTCATTTATCGTCTAAACTGGCCATTTTCTCTAGCAACGCCCACAGCTTCAGTTGTTCCAAATATCCGCTTTGAAAAAGTATAGTAAGAACTCCATTGGTATTGCTACAAGGCATCCATCCCAGCATGCCTTTTATTGGTGGAGAAAAGGAGGAACTATTTGAGGCTTTAAATATAATTTCACCTGTTGTAAAATTCTGAATGGTTGTAAAAATGGCTTTGAAACCTTTAACACCTACTCGTGTGAGCAAGTCCTTGTCACGGGTATCTACCTGGAATCTGAACAAGCGATCACAATGTCTGAGGTGTGAATTGCAGCGTGAATCCTCTGCACACGGACACTGACACATGAAAAGGGCTCAGCTGGGTGGGGAAAGCCAGTTCCGCTTCCTCGCTTACTTACAAGGGTTTACGGATCTCTATGGGCTTCATACAGATTTATTGTGTACTACCCTTTATTATTTGTCTAATGCTGTTTCATCTTTCTTAACACTGGGAATTTTGTAATTTCTCATACACATTAGGCAATGTAAGAGGCGCTATGAACATATTTGCCAAGTCCCACATAGACGCCCACGCCCAGGCCTGTGAATCATTTAGACGTTTTTGTCATGACATCAAAGGACACATGAACAAGAAGCCCGGGGAGAGACGGCAGAGAAAGTTAGCAGAAAATGCTTCAAACTGCAGGGTACAGTTTAGCAATCCTCCCCACAAAACAGTGTGAAGGACGAGCAGCCCTCCAGCTGGGGAGAGCACTATGTACCCCAAAGTACAGCCCAGCTAGGCCAGCCTGGAGTAGGAATCCTATGCATGGGCCTGGGTTGAAGTTCATCTCCAATCCACTGAATGTCTGTGTGGTTGAGTACATTTACCTGTTCCTCTTGCCCTGTGTATATCCTTCCCAGACTTTTTCAAACACACACACACACACACACACACACACACAGCCACTGCTATTTTTCACAGGTGTGACAGTTCCTTGAGGAAATGTTCCCTTTCATTCCAGTTTTTAGTCACCTGAAGTATTTCCAGGCCTCTTTTCCAAGAGAGGCCATGTGTGTGAACCTTTGAGCCATCTACTCTGAGCCTAGTTGACATTAAACCTAAACCCACAAGTCACAGGGTAGTAACCACACAAAGGGAAACACTTGAGACCGATAGTCCTCCTTGGTGGAAGAGGTCTGTACTGATAAGGATGGTAACTCCTAGAATGCCAGAGTAACCCCAAGGAGTCCCCAACTCAGTTCGGGATAGAATGTATGTATGAAGGCCCTGTTGGAATTCCACCTCCTGTGGCTAACCTCCAGCTGTTAATACCACCCTGTCCCTCCTGGCTAACTTCTCCATAGTCAGTTTCCACTCAAAACAAATTATCATATTTCTGCTTCAAGTCTCCTCACCGCACAGCTCCAGAAGGCTCCATCTACATGGTGGCAAATGTGCCGGGCTGTCTGGTGACAGAATCCACTAGTACTGTACTCAGGACAGGAAGCCTGGAGAGGAAGGACAGCCTCTCTCCTTAAGGACAGGATGTGGGATGGGGGTTGATGCAGCAAACGCTAGCTGTAGAAAATGAAGCAAGTTCTGACCCCGTGCCTCCCATTACCCCCTCATTACCTCGTGTATTTAGCAGCATCACAGGCAACTGAGAATGTCCGTGGCCTGTGCATGCCCTTGCTGAAAACACTGAGCATCTTCTGCGAGGCCCAAATGCAGGTGTGTAATGACTCAGAGCTTTTCCAACCACAGCATCTGAAAAAAAGCAGTCCAGTGTTGCTTTCTCTTCTGTTGCAGAACTAGGTCAGCCCATCAGAGGCAGCTAGTCACATGCCACCCATCAGCAAAAATCTGGATCCCCATGTCCCTCACCCAGGCTCACACAGAGCCTATGGAAGGTAACCAGGGCCCAGGGCAGGAAAGCCTGCTACCCCACCAACTTCAGTATCTTTTTAAACAGACCCAACTCCCTGAGAAGAGGGGCATCTGTCATCTTTTGAAAACCTGCCCCTCAGCTTGCCTTTAAACTTACATTCTCCCCCCTTCTTATGGCCCTCCTCGAAACGCAATACACAGATTAAGCGAAAGCACTTAATCTAGCCTTTTACCCAGACCAATGCGTGCTTTACTCTACAAAGTACCGGTTAATTATTTAATGGCATCACAGTGCCAGCTCCCTGCACAAGCTACGGCTGCAGTGTGTAACAGAATTGCCTACCTCGTAACTATTCCTCAAAAGCAGGAAGGCTCCAGCCTGCCCTGCCCTTGCCTTGGGTGTCCCAGGGCTAAGTGCACACTTGGAGAGGCCTGAACTTCCTGCAGTCAGCATCTTGCCCCTGTGACCGCTGAAAATGACTGCCACCTCTGCCGAAATTACTGGCTAGATTTGCTTTCCCCCATAACGTGGATGAGGGAAGGAGCCTTCTGCCTTTAAATTCCAGAGGTGAGAGGCAGAAGACGCATTCCATTCACATCCTACCGCAAATGGAACGCTTTCATCAGGGAGAGAACAAGACAGCACGTTGTCAGGTTGATGGTCAGTGTCTCTGTGCATCAGCATCAACTCAGTCTCTGGCAGGCAGCACACACAGGCCAGGGGAGCAGATCTTCGCGGGTTAGACAGAAATCCCCAGTAACTGACAATCACCATGCACACCTTAGGGTTTGAACATGACTCTGCGTGTTCAAAAGCTGGCAGACCAGTTGACAAAGCACATGTTATATGCATGAGTAGACACCCATACCATGGTGTTAGTGCTCATTAATAGGAGTAATATATAAAGTACTGAATATACCATTAAAATGGCAAGCTATGGGGACAATGTGGTCATGGTATGGTTTGCAAGGCACTCTTGTAGGTCCAACGAGAGGCATGCTACATAACCAGGCCAAGCAGAGATGTGATATGCCAAGTGGGCAATGGTCACCACCTCCTGCCTAGAAGTGGCTTCGTGGGCACATAAATGTGGACCTTCAAGGCTAGTGACAATTTTGATGTGCTGCACTAAAACTTCTGTAAAGACGGTTAAGATTTAGCATGACTGACTGCCTAAACGCTTCTTTTTATGCGTCTATAAAAGGGATATCATCAAAGCAGAGCCTTGGGATGATTAATCTGGCTGCAGCATTCAAGGAATCTAGGCAGGGCTTAATGCTAAGGCTAGATGGGTACAGCCAGGTGCCTGAGTCCCGGGCAAGGAGCCAGAAAGGAGGTAAGAATGAGGCCTGTGTCATACACAGACATCAAATAACCTGGGGTAGGAGAGAGGGGCAGAGTAGCTGGAAGGAGGTGACTCTTCTTTTGAACATGGTCACTAGAGGCAGCGGTCACTAGAGGGAGAAAAGCTGTTTTCCAGCATCCAGCTTGAAAACAATGGTCATATTGTCTCTTAGTGTGAAACATCTGACATTTTATAGAGGGGATGAGCTCTCTGGAGTCATGGGTGAGGAGAGAGCTTTAGGATTGCTGCCTCTAAAAACCAGGGAGGAAAAGAGGCCAAAGGAAGCCTCCCCCAGGGAATAAGCCAAACAGATAAGGGCTGCATCTGCTGCAAAATGCAGCTGCAGATGTGCATGGGGGCAGGGCCTCATTTGCTTGGCAGAGTGACTCTTCTTCTGTCATCAGATGGAAACGAATGAGTGTGGCTGTCTACTCTAGCCTTCCATACCCTGCCCACACAGGGTAGGAGCTCGTCCTTGTCCAGTGTTTATCCACTTTTGCACTCAGCACAAAACACATTTAAAGGATCTGGTTTGCCTGTGAGATTTATTACATATGTTTCTTTTCCATCCCTCCCTTAAGCTCCTCTTCAAAATGGCAAAATTCATTGCATTGGAGAAGAAAGCCAGCATTGGTCCAGAAAAGGAAGCCTGCCCTGGTCCTGAGAAAAACTGGTGCACTCATAAGCTGAGAAACCACCAGGGGAACAAAAATGAAAGGGGCTGAACCCACCAAAACACCTCATTTCACTGCTGAGCAAACAGAAATTCTGAGAAAGAAATGAGAAGAGCTCCCAGGACATAAAGGACAAGCCCTGTTCTGCTGCAGGCCAATAAATATCACTATCTACATATGAAGAACACAGCTAAGGTACACTGAATGGAATGTCCCAGCTGAAGGTCTGTAAAAGATTTAGCACTGTATCAGAGGATGATGGAGGCCATAGAATTCTGTGAATTTCAGGTGGTCCCTAGTAGGTCAAGGGAGGTGAGTCTCTTTCACTGTCCACCTGCCTCCAGAATCATCCTGACCCACCTGAGAAGAATGAGTATCTCTTCTCTATTTTTGGAATGCTTGGAATCTTCCTTGGCCCCAAACGGTCTTTGACATTGGTGTTACTATCCAGGATGTATATTAAACAAGAGAGGCTTGGTCTCCTCTGTCCCCTCATACCTAGGCCCTCAGCTGATCCCGTTTTCTGAATTGTCCTGAATTTATACCCCAATCCTTTTTCAGTAGAATTTTCTGAATTAAATCCATCACATGATAACAGGCAATGGACCAGCATCGCTCTGGGCAGTGACCACCTCACCTCCTTCTTGGGATCAAGGAAGGCCTTTCTCTAGAAGACCCAAAGCAGAGGCTGGAAACATTTGTACCTATCAGAAGCTACTCTCCCAGAGAGGTGGGGATGCTTCATAGTCATGATGCCTCAGTAACTTTAAAAATTAATTATTTCTGTGCCGTGGCGCCTACAGTTGTTGGGATCAAACAGCTTTACTCTGAGAGAAAAGAACAAGGGATAAAAATTGTCAAGGCAAATTCAGCAAATAGAACAATGAGGTTCTACTGAGCTGGGGTTTGGGGAAGTTGTTTTGTTTTGTCCTTTTTCTCCTTCCTAAGACACAGTAGAATTTCTTTGAGGCATGGCTGTGAGACATGGGGATCTCTGCACAAAGAGAGGACAGAGCCACCCAGCTTCTGGCTGAACTGTCTATGCAAACTGCTGATGCTGGACCTGGGCCCAAGAACTCTGAACTCTGTAACAATAGTAAGTCACAGAAGCAAAGACACTCACAAATGGCACTGAATCCTAGCCCCCTGGGAATGGTTTGGGATGTTTTGATTGACACCCCCCTCATGTACCACTTACGGAAGCAACACACAGCTGGCCAGTCTGGAAGAAAAGATGTGGGTATCTGTCCACCTACCACCTATGTCTCCACATGACACAGAGTCTACATAGACACTTTTTTTTTCTTAGTTAGGGTTGCTATTGATCTGAAGAGACACCATGACCACAGTAATTCTTATAAGGGAAAACATTTAATGGGATGGCTTATCACTTCAGAGGTTTAGTCTATTTTCATGGTAAGAAATGACAGCATGCAGGCAGACATGGTGCTGGAGAAGGAGCTGAGAGTTCTACATCCTGACCTGAAAGCAACAGGGAGTGAACTGACACACTGGCAAAGCTTGAGTATATATGATACCTGAAAACCCATTCCCACAGTGACACACATCTTCCAACAAGGCCACACTTAGTCCAACAAAGCCCCACCTCCTATTACTGCCACTCCCTATGAGCATATGGGGGCTAATTACATTCAAACTACCACAACTCCCATGTATGGAAACAAGTCCTGGAGAAAGGAGATAGAAATAGTTAAGGAACCAAGTCCCAAAGATGGGAAAGGGCCACATTTAAACCTCCTTATTACTGAACACAAAGAAATCCTGAAGGGCTCAGAATGCTTCAGAAGGAAGCATTTTCTTATCCAAAGATGGCAAGCCAATGGATCAAACACCTGCCCATCTGTGACAGATATTTGGCTGGAGATGGTAGTGTTGAATGATAACATTAAAAATTATTGTGACAATAAGTATGCTATAATTCATATTTGTTAAACGCTTGCTATGTACATAGTACTTTAAGTGGTATAAGGGAAGGTATAACACTGCTAACCTATAACCCATAACACATCCAAACAGAACTCCAACCCCTGACCCCGTCTCCTGTTTTCATTGGCTCCTCACTGAATTACATCATCCTTCAGGCCTCTCCCACCGAACTAGACACCAAAGAGAAGCTAAGAGAAAATAATTTCTCTCTTCCCAGGAACATTGTCTGGGTATAAAAAGAGTGAGTATCCAGAGCAGACTTCTTGAGCTGAGCCTCCTGGAAGTAGAAAGATAATGGAAAACTTTTCTCAATAAAGAGAACGGTGTTATAATCACACAACAAGAGAGTTATAAACACTTTGACAAGCTACTGGCAATAAAGGGCAAAATGATAAATGCCAACTGAGCATTGCTGACAGCAAATGGCAGACAAGTACGAAGAGGTGTCTGTTTGAATTGGGGTGATCGAAAAAGATGCACAGAGAGAGCATGGTTGCTTTATCAAGTTCTCCAAAACTGAGTGGGCTTCACCTGAGCAGCAGTGGACAGGGGGTTTGTCACCAAGAACATCTCTCATCCATGGAAGTGGGCAGCTTTGAGATGGTTGGTTCACAGAAGAGCAGGAACCAGAAGATGGAGAATTGGTTAACGGGGGCTAGGTTGGCCACCTCAGAGAAATGTGGGCTTTAAGGACATGCCCATCGCTTCAACCACTTACAAAGCCATTCTCACTCCATACCCTCCAACAGCATACCAAGTGGGGACACTTCATTCAGAGTGCTTTTCCTATCAAAAACAAAACAGAAACCTGCAGGTCTCCTGAAAACAGCTTATCTTAAAATTGCCATTTTCCACTTGCTCTCTGTGGGAGGTAAGGGCTCCCTTTCTATCCCTCATTGCTTCAGGCAATTTGCTAACTCAGTGCGTGGAACCCAGAAGAGCAAGCTGTGTTCTCTGAGTTTCCACACACCACTGACAGACTCACAGACAATGCTGGGGTTACATGATTCATGATGTACAAGGAGAAGGCGGACCACCAAAGTCCAGGCTTGACCTCACAGGAGGGAGTAAAGTAGGAAGTGAACCCCACCAACTACATCTAACACCATCATTTATTTCTGTGTGCACTGTTTCTGCTTTAACAGCTTCCATGACATTGATGCTCCAACAGGGTGTTTCCTGCCCTTTGTGCACACTGCCCAGTATTTGAACAGTGCTATTCTCTCTCTCTCTCTCTCTCTCTCTCTCTCTCTCTCTCTCTCTCTCTCTTTCTCTCTCTCTCTCCTTTCTCTCCTCCCTCCCTCCCTCCCTCCCTCTCTTTCTCCACTGCTTTCTCCTCTTCCCTTTCTTATTTATTTATTTTTGTTTCTGTTGCTGCTGGCTCTACCTGTGAACCACAAACCATTTCTCCTCCCTTCTCTTTTGACCTGGCTCATTCCTACTTGTTCTTGGGTACCAGCTTGGATATTGCTAAAGTTTGTTGTGCAGTTTTCCCCCAAAGTTTCATCTGTTAGAATGTGGTCCAGAATAACTATGTAGGGAGATAGTAGGAAAAGTTAAAACGGTCAGCCTAGTGGAAGGTGATTCAATTATTGGGGTTCTCTTCTGCTTCCTCTCCCGTCTTCTGTTCACTTTTTATTTTGTTGTTGTTGTTGTTGACTTGGGCTTTATTTTATGTTTCTTATGCTAAGAATCTAACCAGGGCGCTGTCAAATGCTCTACCACTGAGGTCCATTAAACGCCTCACTAAAGGAATGAATGCTGGTCTCCTAGAAGTTCTCTTCAGAGGGTTGCTATGAAACCACAAGCCCTCTCCCATTTCTCCCTCTGGCTTCCTGTCTCTAAAGGATCTCTCTTTGTCACACATGCTCTGACCATGATGTGACACAGAGACAGCCCCTCACCAGAGGTCAAATCAAAGCATTTTCTGTCTCTTGGATTTCCAGTCTCCGCATGTGTGAGGTAATAAACCCAGATTCGGTTGTGGTGTTGTGTGGCGTGGCAATGGAAAACAGCCTCACGGGGAAGACTCCTTCCAGGAAGTTACCCCTGCCCACTCACCATCCATGCCCTTCCTATAGACTTGTGTTTCTCTTACAGTCTCAACAGTATCATAGTTTCTAGTTTGGGAAGACCTGCGAGTTTAAGAACTACACCTGACTTGATGGCTATATTCCCTACGCCTGCCATTGCTCCTTGTGTATACTAAATATTCAATAGGCATTTGTTGAAAGGGTAGATATAATTATTATTTCTTAAACATTACTTTTCATGGTCATACAATACTTTATTTTAATGATATACCATAATTCAGCATATTCAATCCAATGTCCAATAGTAACTTTCAAACAATCTTTTATTATCTACTTTATTTATTGTTTATCTTTGCCCACTAAATTGGGAAATGCAAACTGATTTCTTGCAATACATAAAGAACACAGATCTTTGTGATTTCCACTCAGCAATGTGTCCCCAACAATTAGTACAGTATTTATAATGAACAGATTTAACAGTTATTAAAACTTAGAAATAATATAATTAATGGCCTTGGGAAATGTTTCCAATGTATTGTCCTTATCAATAAACCATAAGGGGCTGGAGAAAAGCTCAGCTATTGAATACTTAGCAATACAGGTTCAGCCGGGCAGTGGTGGTGCACGTCTTTAATCCCAGAACTTGGGAGGCAGAGGCAGGTGGATCTCTGTGAGTTTGAGGCCAGCCTGGTCTACAAGAGCCAGTTCCAGGATAGGCTTCAAAGCTACAGAAACACCCCCCCCCCAAAAAAAATACAAGTTCAATTCTCAGCACCTACATCTGGTAGTTCACAACCACTTTTAACTCCAGTCCCAAAAGTTCTTATCCTCTCTAGCCTCTATGGATACCTGAACATGTGCACAAAAAAAGTACCAGCACACGCACATGCACATAAATAAAAACTAAGTCTTTCAAGTCACCATAAACATTTTCATGTGACTCTCAATCTCGGATTACTTACATTGCATATAGAATGGTTTCCGTTGCCTATGTGCACAGTTCCAATTTATCCTTCAACCATTCATCATCATCAGAAAAGGCTGTTTGTCATGTCCTCTACACACAGAAGCACATTAAAAAGTGTACCTGCGAGCTGGGCAGTAGTGGCACACACCTTTAATTCCAGCACTCGAGAGGCAGAGGCAGGCAGATCTCTGTGAGTTCGAGACCAGCCTGGTCTACAAGAGCTAGTTCCAGCAGGACAGGCTCCAAAGCTACAGAGAAACCTTGTCTCGAAAAACCAAAAATTTACCTGTGAAGAATTTGTCAATAAGGTAGATGAGAATGGAATTTTTGTTTTTGCTAGTTTGCATATATTTTATATCAGGGAAGAATTAACAATTTTAACTTATTTGTCATTGATTCAATTGTCTGTGAGCTTTGATTTCCTACTAGAGTCTCCGTGGTTTTGTTGCAGTACAGGTGAGCTATTCAGAGCATCCATGCTTTGTCTTTTATAGCTGTAACATTTGTCTCCTATTATAGACTCTTTTGATATAGGAAGATTTTTTTTTTAAATAGTCAAACTTATTGTTATTCATTCCATTATTTTTTCACCTGGAATATAATTTTTTTTTCATTTAGAAACAAGCACAAGCTTAAGTGTGCTTCTAATCTTAAAATGGCTTGATTTCCTTCATGGATGTGTGTGTGTGTGTCCCTTTTAGTATATAGCAAAAAATGAGGTTTGAAACTTTACATTTTCCCTTATCTGATGGTGTCTGCACAGTGACCCCCTCTTCCCAGCCATAAAAGTGTACGTCTCTCCGGGCTACCCCATACAGTAGGTTCCTCTGCTCTTCCATCTTGCATAACAATGACTTGTGATATGTACTAACGCATGATAAAATGAGTCTTCCTATGTTCAAAGCCTTTGTCATAACTCCAGGCTATTTCCAATTGTTTGATTTTCAGATAAACTTTAAAATTATTTCCAAGTCTTCCCCTCACTCTGAAAGAAGTCAGACTTTGGGGAAAACAAATGTATATGTTAATATGAGAGCCCATTTAAATGTATATTTTAATATAAGGAGAACCTATTTAAATGTATATGTTAATATAAGGAGAATCCATTAAACACATATGTTAATATAAGGAGAACCCATTTAAATGTATATGATATTAATATGAAAAGAAACAAGTAAAATGTATATGCTAATATGAGGAGGACCAATTTTTTTCATCAACTTGGCTTTCCCACTGGTCTTTCTTCCTGAGAATCCTGGGTGTCATTGGGAGGACAGGGTGGGAACCAGAAGTACTCTATCCCATGCAGACATCACCTACTATGGGCTGAGAAATGCCCAGGCTGGTTCGGGCCCACATGCTGTGACATCTCTGAAGGGGGTGCTCCTGTGAGATTCAGACAGCAATTATTCAGCTAATTTATAGCCTCAATGAATATTTTGATCTGAAATCATTTGGTAAATTGAGCCAAAATTAAGATAAAATAAAAGATTTAGGAAATAGCCAAAAGCAGGACATAGTTACAGATGGAGGGGGAGGGGAAGAAGAGGAGAGAGAAGAAAGAGTAGAAAGGGGAGGAGAAGGAGGGAGAGGAGAAAAGGGAGGAGGAAAAGGAGAAAGTAGGGAGAACGAGGAACTCTGAGACTCTCAGCCTGCCTGCCAGGCAGAGCTGTCTCTTCCCCTTGCATGGCTTCAGTTTCTGCATCTGGGGGTTAAGTAGGGTGGACCACAGCAGTCTGAAAGTCCTTTCCTCACCAAGTTCTACCAGCCACTCACACAATGCCCATGCCAGCCTGCTCACTGAGTAGCAAATTTGGAAGTTCTCATTTACTGGCCCTGCTCCAATTACACAAAATGCAATTTTACTTTGCATCACGACTGTGATTTCAAGGACAAGCCAATGTCCCAGATGACTAAAGCAGGACATAGGGAAAAAGGACACTGAGGACCCTCCCACTAACTACTAGACTTTGAAATTAAGATGGCATAATAGTGGCCCCGTCCCAGACTCTGTAGAGAGTGTTGCTATCTCGGGGGGCAATCCTCTTGCTCTATGAAGTCTATAGTCCTATCTACAGCAATTGCAGGGCACTCCATTCCCCAATGCTTCACCACCATAGAGATGAATTCTGATTCACGGACAGCCTCCAAACCCAGACGGCAAGGCATTGCAGAGCCCCCAACACATGTAATGCTGGCTAAATGAAGGCACCGACTCCCTCTGCAAGGCTTTATTCCACAGATCCAGATCCAGTTATATACTGTGTCAACCCTCATGAGAATGACTGCCCACGAGAGCCCTGGGAAAGGAAAGGCATAGCGAGACAGCTCTGGGATCAACTCTCAGCACTCCACTCAGCAACTTGACAATGCTTGACTAAGTATTTAACATCTCTAAGCTGCAGTTGCTGCACCTGTAAATGGCATTGCTAGCTTGATGGGTTAATGCAAGGAATGTGCCTCCCACATGGAAGTAACAACGTTGTGCCCTTTCTTTCCTTTTCCCAGCTCAGAAGGAGAGATGACCCAGAAAGAAACATAATTCAAAAACAAGAAATCCCTGATCTCTGCCTATTAATGAGGCAAGTTAGACCCTCTCAACCCTTCCTCTTCACACCAGTTAAATGACCATAAGAACATGCACAACAAATAAACCAATGGATGTGAGCCTTCTTCATCAGGCAAAGTGCCTCATAAGGATAGGTAAGATGCCAAGCTTTACAGAATAGAGAAGAAAGAACCTGCCTGGCATGCCTACAGAGCCTGCTGTTGCTGGGTGGTGGTGCAGAGGGCAGGTCGGAGGTAATTAGCCCCTGATTCCCATCATTAGAGCATCTCCTGGAGGCAGCCTGAGCCCCAGAAAAGGGCCTTCTGTCTACTGATGCTAATGGTGATGTTCCTGTGTTAACCTTCCCCTGGGGTGTTCTCCGTCACCAGGCAGCCAGAAGATGAGTGATTTCCTGGCTTGGCTTTGCCTTGCACAGCTGGGCAGCTGCCTGTGGGCTGGAACCAGGGAACTCTTCCTGGGAGATTTTCTTTCACTCTAACGGTGCTCTCAGTGAAAATAGGATCAGAGCCTTCGGATACACTCCCTGACTCTCTAGAAAAGATCCAGGGAAGGCAGCATGCCGTGGGGGCTTTCAGTCGGTCCTGCATCTGCCATTCCCTGCACGCAAGATACTTTCTCAAGCTGTCTCATGTAACTCCTTATCCTACTGTGACCCTAGAACCAGGTCATAGAAATCTTCCCATAACCCCAGCACCAGGTCACAGGAATTCTTATGACTTTTGTCCCAACCCCACAGCATCCCAGTTCATTCCCTGCAAGCTCCGAGGAGGACTCATATCCTGTTTCTGCCTTCAGCATGCCTCCTGGTTCAAACAGACCTACTGAGGGCCTGATCGCAGAGTGAGGAAAGAGTGGAAGACAATGGAGACTGGGGGCTCCCCAGATCACTCTGTCATGTGGGACCACCAACCTCACTACAGTCAAGGCAGTCGCAATTTTGATTTCTTCTACCTAAAGTGACTTTTTAAATTTTTTTTTTTTGTAAGTCCCAAATTGGAAAACGGTGCCCACTAAGAGAATCCATTCTGCCAGAATAAATACAAATGTCAGAACTCAACAGTATGTTGTGAAGTCCAGGCGCTCCCACGACTACACCACTTGGGAAAGGCTTCTACGGAGTTGTAGGAATAGTCTCTTAACTTCAGGAAGCTTCGGGTTAAGGTGTACAGCGCTGATCTTACACAAAGCTGGTAAGATAATTTGTGAATTCATGTAATGAATGGTGAGCCAAGACAGTTGGGTGCATCCCTGAGCAACCCTACAGACTCACACCCAGCAATGAGGCTCACAGAGTGCTACAGAGGTCTGCTAAGATGAGCAATGTCCTTGTTGTCCTTCATGTGCCACCTTGATTGTTAGGCCTAGAGTGAGCAACTGAAGGACTTCCTTCAGTGACACCATAGAGCATGTGAGCTCCACACAGACCACATGCACAGAGGCAAGCAGCACTCGTGACTTTCTTCCCATCTCCCAGGAGAAAACACGGACTTACTGCCTTAAGAGATAGTCTTCACTGATGTTTATTCCTTAGTAGAGGATTGATTAGGAAGGAAAAGTATATAATATTCTAGCATTATTATTAAAAATGCCACTCAATCCCACCGTAGAGAGCTGTGGTTTATTTAGTAAGGGGTTCAGAAGGTGAAAATTGGGGCTCCTGGCTACTAACAGGATACATCACTGCCCTACTGATATACTGGGTGTCAGGAGGCAGAGAAGAAAATAACCATTGCCCCTGCGGATCCTCCCTCCAACATCTCTTGTGAGCATTAGCATGCCCCACCCAGTGGCCCAGGAAAGAGAAGGAATCCAGTCCTTCCTTCAGAATATTTCGTCTGCAGTGTACACAGAGGTTCCCATAGGTAATGTGGGGCTTAGAGAGAGAAGCACCCAAAGACCCTACACACTCTGTCCCTGACAGTCATGCCTACCTCCTTCCACACAAACCTATGCCTCTTTTCCTAGCTGAGCACTTGTTCCCCTCTAGCTGCTGTACCCCCCTCTTCTCCCACCCAGGGACAGATTCAGAACCCCCAGTACACACTGCAAGTCCTCTTTCACAGCTCTGTGCCTCCCCAAGAGACAGCACCAAGTGTGTGCGCACTCACCTGCCGGCCAGGAGAACTATCCTTTAGTTCTGGCCTTTGTTCCTGTCCCCTGTCTCCCAATAAGACAGGACCAAGGTTATCTCCACCATGTGCTGTGAGAGCAGAGGGATATACTCTGCTTCCTTGTGAGGTCGCTTGCCCGGTGACCACCAGCAACTGCTCTCAGCAACTCACGTATTTTGGGCTCCCCCTCAGCCTTCTGTGAAAGCTGAAAATAAATGTCTTCCTCACGATGACATCTAACTAACTCTGCAGGATTACTAAGAACTAATGAAGCTAAGACATGAATGCAAATTACATTCTGCCAGTTCATTTCCGTGTTAAAACTCTCAGTCTCAGTAAAGGGAAGCAGTTGCTGCTGGTCACACAGCAAGCACTGTCCTAAAAACCCAGTGTACGTCCCTATGCAACCACTGCACACCGTGGAGGAAGCTTTGATCCTATCCTATCAGGAGATAGGAGTAGAACCAAAGGCCAGAGCTCAGCAACAGGAAGAAGAAAAGAATTTTTGAGTCGCATAGCTTCTCTGGCCCTTTTGAGGTCTGTGTCTGAACTTGAGGCCCAAGAGGACGGAGGAAGATTCTAAGATAGTTGGTCTATGCTCCCAGAATTTCAATACCCTATATTTTCTTCTTATGAGATAATTCTCACAAATTCCATTCTGCTGCCATAAATAAGCTCAGTGTCATCAGCCAAACATAAATTAAGACAAACTGGATAGACATGGCTGTTTGGGTTCCCAGCTACTCTAACTGTGGGCCTGGGGACACGTTGGGGGAGATAGTGAGCTCCTGTAGGCCAGCCAACCCCAACTGCCTGCCTGGCCCATTCAAGTTGTATTCTCCATCTCTCTCCACAGAGAGATGGAGGGAAAGAGCGGGGGCAGCTGAAGGAACATCCTGTGTTTCTGTCATGTTCCTTGGAGGTCACTGGACCTAGGTACTCAGCATCTGTGCTGTTCTCATTGGACTATGGGATGAGGAGGAATCTGAATCTCACGTGCCAGAACGCTCCAGCTCAATCTGCAGCTTGCACTGAAGAGCTAAACTGCGTGTAATTCAGTTAAAGAAGGAAGCAAACCTCATCACAACAGTTGCAAACACGAGCACAACAAATAAACAGCTGCTTTGAGTCAGAACAAGGAGGCCAATTTGATCCTTACAGAAAGAAAAGTGCGATCATGCATGCGCCTGTGTGTGTGTGTGCACGCGCGTGTGTGTGTCTGTGTGTGTGCATGTGCCTGTGTGTGTGCGTGTGTGTGTGTGCATGCGTGTGTGTGCATGTGCACACGCAGGGAGAAACAGCTCCCTTCAAGGAGCTGCAGCTGTGAGCACAGCATTAACTAAGTTCCTGGAACCATTTGCTAGATTAGATCTGTGCCATTCATCGCACGCAGACGCAGCCAAGCCTCAATACTAACAGACTGCCCTACTGCACTTGTATTCCATGTGCTGTCGCTGGGCTACATAGGAGGAAAATATTTGTATTCTGAGAGCCCAAAGTCCTGGGTTTGTAAATGGACTCCATGCCCACTGGCCACAGGTGAAAGTGTGGCACGTTACAGATTTTTGCCCATTCCCTGTGCAGTAAGCAAGCAGGCTGTCTCAGAACTGTAAAGTGCTAACTTCCTCTAAGCGGAAGTTAACTTAACTTCCTTAAGTGCACCAGAATCTCCTAGGGTTCTATGAATTGGTATTTTTGCAGGAACCAACGGTAATTCTCTTGCACATGAAAAGTGAAGTGCTGATAGCATAAATTCTTTAAAAGCATCAGTTCATATTGCCGTAATAATTCCACATAACAAGAATAACCCACATAATCTCAATTGTATGAAACAATAGGCACTTTCTCCCAGACATTGTTGGTCAACAGAGGCAGCTCAGCTTCTAATAGAAGTGCTTGTGTGTGGAGGGGGGTAGGAGTCTGTTCCTCATGTATTCATTCATCTGGGGCCAAGGCTGAGAGTGCACCAACTCCTTTCATAGCCACAGTAACAGGGGAAGAAGGCAATGTGGAAGTCCATGCAGTCCCTTTAGGCCATCTGACTTGGTTCTCTGATACTTCTACTCCATTTAATGTCCAAAGGCCAGCTCCACAGGAAGAGAGAGAGAGAGAGAGAGAGAGAGAGAGAGAGAGAGAGAGAGAGACTGCCTACAATAAAAGCACAGCAAGGCTTCATACTCAGAGACGGGTAAAGAATTGTACCCATGTACCCATCTGGGCCTTACAACTATTTCCTTTAGCAAGAGCTTCAATTATCCCATCTATAAAATGGGCAGAGCAAGTCATACCTTGATCTACCTTCTGAAAGTATTGTCAACATGTAGTGAGCAATTACATTTGACAATAATTTCTAAAACGTATAGGTGATGTGTCCATGTATTGATTACCATTCCCGTCACAAGAGCCTTGAAGATTGGGAAGATTGTGGTAGACCCGATGACCTTATGTTCTTCCAAGTTCTCCTAATTCCTATTGCAAGGTTAGATTCTATATTGCTGTACACTGTTGCCCATCCATGCACCCTCCCTGTTCACATGCTTTCAGCACAGCACAGAGGTAAAAGGAAGGCATTCTGAGGCAAGCATAAGGTCTCTTGCTCGAGACACCATGATGAGACTTCTTGGTACCCACCACAGTCAGTCCAAAGAACTTCTGGTAAAGGTTTGTTATATTCAATGAATGGTGATTACCATGTATTTTGTTTGGATGAGTTCTGCTTGGTACCTTGAAATTACTATCAGGTGCACCACAAGCTGACACTGTGGTGTCTTCATACCAGCACCTTAATCATGACAACCCAAGGGTGTAGAGGCATAGCCCAGTTTTCAACCATTACTTTCTCAGAGCTCTGTCATACCTTTGTGTCATTCAGACACACTGGCATGTACACACAAGAAAGGGAGTGTGCAAAGATAACCTCTGGTGTCAATCCTCCTGGCTTAGACTTGTAGACGGGCCCTAACCCTGAGCCTTCCCTTCCCATTAGTACACACATGAGATTCAGCACATGTACTCATGTGGATGCCCAGCATCCTTGCACTACAAAGCTGAGCCTTCCCACAAAGCCCCACTTGGGGCAGTAACCAAGAGAAATGGCAGCCTCAGGTAAAGAAGCCTGTTTCTTTAGGATGAGTGGGGTTTTGATGAAGACAGCACACCCCTGAGCTCCTCCAAAGGCATGCCTGTCTGGGGAGGACATTTTTGTCAGTCTCACCTAAAACTTCAGACTTTTGATCCCTCAAGTTAATACCTGGCAAACCAAAAACAAACTAATAAAAAACCCTGCATTCATTCTTTTTTAGTGATATTTCTCTATTCACTTTTCCAAATTTCACAAGCAATCTTCAGAATCCATCTTCCAAATACTCCATTTCTCCTTTGTATTTTCAACTATTTCTGATTCTATGATTGAGCTTCTTCCTCCCACTGATCTTAGAAGCCACTAATTTACTTCTCAATCATTGCCATCTCCTTTAGTTTAGCTACTAAATTTTCGGATTGGAAACAGGATTTTCGGTGCCAGAAAGTGTTCATTGTGCCATGGCAGCCTCCTCCCCAGACTTCTGTCTTATGCCTCCTGGAGCTCCAAGTTTTGCCCAATGGCACAAAGCAGCTATGGTGGGTGCTCTGGCTATGCTTCCCTCTCAATGGTTGCCTTACTTGTGTTTTCATTCTCCACAGCTTACCTTTGAGCCTTCCAAGCTGCTGAGTTCCAAGAACATGGTAAGCTGTCCTTCCTCTATAGATGCTTAAGAGAAAATCACCATGCTACCCCTCCCAATATAATAGTGTGTGTGTGTATGTGTCTGTGTGTGTGTGTGTGTGTGTGTGTGTGTGTGTGAGAGAGAGAGAGAGAGAGAGAGAGAGAGAGAGACCTGCCTCTACAGTCTTCTAAAGCTTTTCTGGACCCAAGAACAGTCACATCCAATTGTTAGCATCTCTCTTGAAATATTTAATATATATCTTAAACCTAATGCCCAACACAGAACTTTTGCTTTTTCTAAGAAATTCACTCTGACATATACCTTCTTCCTTAACCCATAAACTAGGAGTTACCTTCATCATATAACTTCCTTCACGGTGTGAAGCCAAAGTCATCAAACTCAGTTACCAGATTCTCTTAGCAAAATCTGTTCTTTTGTCTATAGTAATCACGATATGTACAGTTCTGCATTTTAACATTCTACTTCTAAATATTTATTCAGTATTAGGCATGCAACAAATATGCATTAAGTATCTACTATATGCAAGGCCTCAGGATAGGTGCTTAGGCTCCTGATCCTGGGCTGCTTATTGCATGGAAATTAGAAAGCATATATGCAAACAGAAAATGCTGTTCAGGGACCTAAGTATTGCATGAAGATGAGAGCTAAGTACTGTAGGAATGGGACTATGGATGCCTATTTTCTCTGAAATGTGTGAAGGGACCCAGTTCCTTCCCTCCTCTACCTTCATTATTACTTTCTCTATATTAGAAGGTTCTAATAACCTGTTTCCATTATACCTTCATTGCATATTTTCCCTGACAGTTGCTTTACCTCCTTTGGAGGACAAGATTCCATCAAGACTTGATATTCTGTGAACTTCTAAAACCTGTTTACTCTGCGCTTATCGAATGTATGTCTTTGATCCTGGTGAAGAGACTAAAGGTGATCATCATCTTATGTAAGTGTGAGCACCATCCCATGTAAATGTGAGTACTATCCCATCTGAAGGTGAGCATATCCCATCCAAAGGTGAGCATCATCCCATCTAAATGTGAACACCATCCCATGTAGAGGTGATCATCATCCCAAGTAAAAGTGAGCACCATCCCTTGTAAAGATGAGTACTATTCCATGTTAAGGTGAGCATATCCCATCTGAAGGGGAGCATATCCTATCCAAAGGTGAGCATATCCCATCCAAAGTTGAGCATATCCCATCCAAAGATGGGATGTGGGCATCATCACATCTAAAGGTGAGCACCATCCAACGTAAAGGTGAGCACCATCCCATGTCAAGGTGAGCATATCCCATCCAAAGGTGGGCCTCATCGCATCTAAAGATGAGCACCATCCCATGTAAAGGTGAACACCATCCCATGTAAAGGTGAGCACCATCCTATGTAAAGGTGAGCACCATCCTATGTAAAGGTGAACACCATCCCATGTAAAGGTGAGCACCATCCCACGTAAAGGTGAGCATCATCCCACGTAAAGGTGATCACCATCCCATGTAAAAATGAGCACCATCCCACTTAAAAGTGAGCACGATCCCATGTAAAGGTGAGCACCACCCCACTTAAAGGTGAGCACTATCCTATGTAAAAGTGAGCACCATCCCATGTAAAGGTGAGAACTGTCCCATGTAAAGATGAGAATATCCCATCCAAAGATGAGAATATCCCATCCAAAGGTGAGAATTATCCTGTCTAAAAGTGAGCACCATCAAATCTAAAGGCGAGCACCATCCCACCTTAGCACAAGTCAACCTGTGCCTGAAAGGTCTTGTTATTACTCTGAGGGACATTTGTAGACCAGAAACATCCTCATCACTTTGAAAGGCAGTGCCAGAATATATACTTTAATCATATGCTAGTCAGAAAGTTCCTGGATATTTTAAGTCTGAAGGATACTATACAAAATGACAAATCCACAAGTCCCCATGGGAGGCAGGTTTCAGTTTGGCTAAGAAAAGCTTTCTTCTGTAGGGAGCAGACTGGAAATGAAGTAGTGTATGTGGAAGGCCATGGGGCCTCTGCCATTTCAACTACTTCTGTTGAAACAGAAGTAGTAGGACCGGCTTTTCTCTGAGATGAAGGATGGGGAATCCATTGGGGCTTGGAAGCAGCAAGTGGCTGCCTTCTAACCCTGAGGCTGCTATCCATTGCTGTGGCTTCATTTCGGGTGGCAGTGGAGCCAGAATCTATGTCACTGCTGTTCTGAGCTGGTTTTAAGATAGCATCACTGAGTGTGGAGGAAATGGAAAATGGAAGCAGAATAAATAGACGGTGTGAGCAGGTCTATCGTGAATGTAATTCTTGGAAGTCTGTAGACTTTTTCCTTGCTGGATAGCACAAGGACCCTCTCTCCCCTCCTGGTCAAGGGCCTGGATTCTCAATTTAGAAGCTAATTCTCATTTAAATTAGTCCATCTCACAGATAGAATTAGAAGCTGGGCGATGATTTGGAAAATACAATCAATTTAGTCCAATTGTTCTTGCATGTCAGCTTTGTCCAATAATGAAAAATGTGTTCCTCAGGCTCTAGTGCTGACAAGGAGCTATTATCCATGGGAGTGAGTTCATCTGCCAGGTCACAGGAGCTAAGTGGGTGTGGGAATGAATGTAAGACAGAGCCAAGAGGGAGACTGAGGCAGAGATCCTGGTGATCAGATGATCAGAAGGAAGGGAAACTTGACCCAAGCATAATACATCTCCATATGGTCAGACCACAATGCAAGGTCTATTTCAAGACAATGTCCTGTGCATCTGTTGCCTTAGATTCAGATAAGGATATGGTAACAAAGGGAAGCTCATCTCATGGGGTCACACTTAAGAACAAACAAGATAATTTATGTTAAAGCTCATTCACTTATCCATTTAATAATATTCACTACATCAGACATTCATTGGGCATGTACCAAACATTTTACTCAGTGAAAGAGTAGGACAGTCTATACTTCTGTAGAACTCTTGTGAACTTACACACTGACTGTAAAAAGAAATAATGAGGATGATGATAATGGATTGGTAATAATGATGACAGTGATAAGAGTTCACCCCAGAAGACAGCGCTTGCTGACAACTGATTTTAATGTGCAGTGAGAGATTCTTCCTTCCATTGCTCATCTGGGCTATGAGTTAAGAGAGATTAAAGTGCTGTTGTTGGAAGGAAACAATATGCATATTTCATGAAATACATTTCTCTGCCTATTTAATTGTGGGATCTTCAAACAAGGCAGGAATATTTGCTGCTTACCACTGTGATGAATGGTAGGGTTTCAATTTAGTCACTGAAGGCTCCTGACTCTGCGTGTGTCCTGGCTTTCAAAGCCTTCTGGGGTTGGTGCCTACTGAAGGTCATGCCATGACATATGGTTTGGTAGCTTCCTTTCCTCCCTGGGCTTTGGTACACCCAATTACAAAATATCCACTTTGCCTTATTTTTCACAAATAAATAACATGGAGAGCTACAAAAGTAATAGCAATGTACCACAGAATAAGAAGAATGGGCATAAAAAAGATTTGTTGCAGCTATTGTTTCTGCAACCTCATAGGAAAGAATTGTTTTGAAACACCTGGAGTTAACTCATAACGACTTTCTTAAACTTTGGCTCACATGTATGGGCATCCCCATTCTTGTATCTCAGCCTCAGTCCAGAATGCAGACACGCCACTACCCTTTGCCACCCCTGAAACAGCATTTGAAGATCAAATGGTGATTTCTGGTTAGGACTTGCTAGTCCTTCCCTATGGTACCCATGGGGCTCTGTTGTCCAAAACTAAGGTAGTAGATGTGGACTTTGTAGTCACACAGGTTGAAATACTAGACAAAAGCCATGCATAGTTTTATCAGAATGCTTGTGTCCCACAGTGGGGGACCTTGCAGTAGATATCAGAGCTTCACTCTTAGAAACGCCTATTCAGGATTCCTACGGGCTGCCCATTTGTGGAAATGATCATAACTTGATCTGAGCGACCCACTGACCAAGAACTCTTCGTGATTTCTGTGCCCCAAGAACATGTCACAAAGCCTTCCAAGCAATCTTTATACCATAGTTGTATCTGTTTGCATCACTTTAGTTGTAGACTCTAAGATAAGGCTGGAAGTGAATAGAATGTGATGCCTGGTAGCAAGAGCCTAACAAGACTCAGAAAGTGTTGATTAAATGAGTGAAAAAGAAAAAAGGACATACTATCCTCAAAAATAAATGGATATTAGACATTTAGATAATATCATCTAGTTACTAGAAATGACACCATTCTCTCTCTCTCTCTCTCTCTCTCTCTCTCTCTCTCTCTCTCTCTCT
>JABTXL010005632.1:127455-170809 GCA_025134845.1 Neodon shergylaensis | reverse complement strand
GTGTGTGTGTGTGTGTGTGTGTGTGTGTGTGTGTGTGTGTGTGTGTGTGTTGCACAAAAATGGGGACAACAGGAACGAGAGGGCAGGCTGCCAGGGCCTGCACCTGAGGGGCTAGGAAATAAAGCTAGGACGCTGCCTGCCCCGCTCCATCAGGATGAAGGCAAAAACTGGTTCTGAGAGTCTTCTAACAACTGGTCGTTCTCTTAGCTATTTTGTCCCTTGCCACCTCAGCAGGTGGTTCCTGGTGGCCCATAGGATCACAGGAGGTGTGGGGGGCCAGCTCTAACCGCACCCCTGCTCACCAGCAGGCACCCCAACCGACCTCCTTTCCTGGACCTTTACAATTTAATTCTTTTCAGGGTAGCCAAGCGCCGCGTCTTTTCTGTGGGTGGTGAGGCACTGTGTCAAAAGTGACAGCAAATCCCTGAGTCCTTCAGTACAGCGAAGAGGAAGGAGGCAGGACCAGGTCGTCACCTTCCGCTGTGCATTTGATTGTACAAGTTCAGAAAAGGCAACGGAGATGTGAGACAATAAAGTATTCGATCCAGCACCCCAGGAAACAGCGGCGCCAGCAGCTCAGATCAAGACCCCCCCACACACAGTAACTTGGTCTTGACTGGCTACCACTTACTCACCCAGGCAGATCTAGTCCTAGTTATGTGCTCGGTGATAGCTTATAGAAACGAGCCGAGATGACTCCCAGATTTCCACTGCACAGGACCCTGAGAAGGGCCTTTTGTTGACAGTGGTTTCCCCATGCCTGCGGAGTACTTCTCTATGGAGACCAGTTTAGCTGGAATGCCCAGTAGGATCTTGATCTTGGACTATCAGGCACACCGTTTCAAGCAAGTGAGCTGGATATAAATATGCTTAGGAAAGAAATGATGGGGGGGGTTGTAGGGGTTTATGTGTTAATGGCAGGCACACAGCTTCGTAAGTAGCTGGAGGTGTGGTGCGTATTTAGATATGTAAGGCTATTGATCTAGGTCTTCTGTCCTTACATCTCCCTTCTTCTGTGGAGAGTCACTACAGAGCAGAAGCATTTCCTTTTAGAACCTGCTCAGTTGGTGACCACTCTTGACTGCCCTGAACCAAACATTGAGTCCTCTCTGTGTTCATGCAAGATAAAGATCCTTCCTCCATGAAACCCTCACAAAACCTCCCACTCTATTCAGTTCACTTCCAGGATCTCCAAAGGTCTTGGAGTTGCATGCCGTCTGCTCCCTGTCCCTTTCAACAAGAGAAAAATGCTTCCTGGGGGATGGGACCAGAAGAATGAATGCATTTGTGCCCTCGCTTGGCATTGAGGCCATTGTCTTGCTGCTCCTATTTGTATAGCTGCTCCCCAAGTGCAGCTGTGCCTGTAGATGGGTCGGATATGTGCGTGTGTTTCTGGTGGTGCTACTTAGCTCCACCTGAAGTCTGGGGTAGGTAAATCACTAAAGGGGACTCTGCTACAGAATGGGAGCCTGTAGCAGAGACCAGCTGCCCAGAGGAAGAAGCCCATTTCTTCTGCTCAGGCTTCTTAATAGACTTGGATTTTTTTCCCCCACCGTTTTTAGGGAAGGGGACCAAGTCTACTGTGCCTTCATGATATGGATGGAGCCCAGGGTGATGAAGTTTTCTAAGGATAAGATATGGAAGAGGGTGTGCTAAGCAAGGAACCAGGCTCTGAGCCAGGGATTCTGGTGGCTCCATGTGGTTCTAAAAGAAGATTGAGGATTCCCGGTGCTCCTGGGCCTGACATCTATAGGAGAGGTGAGGCCTCAGCAAAAGGAGAAATCAGAGCCTGAGACAGACAATGAGAAGGAAGTAGAGAGAAACCTTAGGCGAGGTGCGGCAGAAGTTGGAATGTACGAAGCCTTCCTCTGCAAGTTTGCAGTATCCCAACATTGTCAGTCATTCTCTCCTGGAGAGACCCCTCACTGGAGCTGGTGGACGGTCTACTGAGAAAGACTGATGGAGTCAGGATGACTCACAACAGGGATAGGTCATGGACTAAAAAGCAAAGTGTTCCAGCAGTATGAAGGAGATCTTCCTGCTGTGCTTTTGCCCATCTCACCTAGTCCTTGAATGCAGTGTGATGGGGAAGGAGGCAGAGCATGGGCAAGCCTGAGGGACCCCTAGGGAAGAGGGAGAGAACCCTTCTCCATGTAGCATCCTTCTTGCCAGGGCTCCAGGCAAGATCTTTAGAAATCCCCCAAAGACCAGCAAGGAGACATGGTCGAGAGGAGACAGGCTACTAGATGGGCTCCCCGAAGTCCTGCATGTCAGTATCTCGATTCCCAGCTAAGTGAAGACTTTAAGGAGAAAGGAGTCCTCTAAGGCATGTTTTCCTGACAGTCTGCAAATTGAGAGACCATCGTCTTTTTAGACTGTTGAGTCCATGCTTATGAATGTCATATTGTGTGTGTGTGTGTGTATTGCATTCTCCTTTCATGCCCTACTCTCCCAGTATCTGAACAACTCTACAATGGGAAGGCCGGTGGTCAGGCCCAGCCAGTTCAGGCTGGCCCCCTCCAAACCATCTATGGAGACCCCTTTCCCTATTCAGACCTCCTACAGTCAGG
The DNA here is from genome assembly GCA_025134845.1 of Neodon shergylaensis. Classification (NCBI taxonomy): domain Eukaryota; kingdom Metazoa; phylum Chordata; class Mammalia; order Rodentia; family Cricetidae; genus Neodon; species Neodon shergylaensis. Next base: position 168,239 of record JABTXL010005632.1, on the reverse strand, counting down.
CTCCCTCCCACCTTAACCCATGTAAGTATCTAACCTCTGACTTTGAACTAGACCCAATCCTTCCTGGTACAGAACCAAATTACCCAGATCATCTCTCCACTAAAGAGCAGCAAGCATGATATCTTCATATCTAATGACTTTTCATTGTAATCATTCCATATTACCAGCAAATAACGGTTATCTACAATTTTTTTTGAGATTTACAAACACTCTAAATCTATGACCACTTACCCTCCATGCTGGAAGGTGATTATGTCCAGAAGCCACCCCGAGTTCAGTCCACTTGCATTGGCTCTCTGTACCTACTGTGGCCCAGGATCTGTACCTGGTGACGAGGACATACTGCATCAAACGGTCTAAACCCTGTGCTTCTATTTAGCTTTGGGAAGGTTGTGTGGATTGCTTGCATTTTTCCCCTGCAGCTACAGCAAATTTACTTTTCTAATGAGGTTTAGCTCTGGCCAATATTAAAATGAGTCTGTGCTCCCTGCACACACACCAGCTGACAGCAGCACGGGAGGCAGGTTCTGCGCCAAGCTCCTGGCATGGATTAAGGCTGTGCCATCACCAGTAAGCTCCAAAGTGGAGATTCTAAGCCTGGATCAAGAGCTGGATGGGTTGAAGGACTTACCATGCCCAAGAGGTTGGAGGTCTTCGGCTCAGTGTGCAGAGCCACAGGCAAAGTTTTTCTCCTTATGTGGATAAACTGTGTAGTCTAGCCACATGCTTATGTGAAGGAAAGTGGACATGGACGGAGGGCAGAAAGGACAGAGACAAAAGTCTTGGTGGTCAGTAATGTCTCCATTCCAGAGATCAACTCCCCATTCCCAGGGTGTAACCTGGGCCCTAAGGGTGATGCTTCATCATCTCTATCCACCTTAGCTTCCTTGTTTCTAGGCCAGATGAGGATCTGCCCACTGAGGCCAGATCTAATTCTTCAAGCTCATGGTTGCTGCTAGTTGTTTCACTGTGGTTCGGAGCTTGCGACAAGCAATGTTGAGTTTGGGAAGGATTGCGTCCCTTGGCACACCAAAGCAGTCTCTCACCACTCCAGCCATAGTTCAAGGGCTCAGGAGTCACCTGTGGCCAATGGGTGCCATCTTCAACAATACATTCAGAATGCTTCCTGCATCCCAGAAAGCCGTCAAACGTGCCTTTGCAGAGGGGGTTTGGCATAGCGTGGTCACAGGAGCCGCAGTGACTGGACTCAGATCCAATCTCTACCTCATCTTCCCTGTATGGCCTTGGGTGCTGCTCACCTCTGTGCCTCTGAGTCCTCATCTCTAAAATGGGAGGAATATTTAGGTGTTGAAGAGGGATGATTCACTGCAGTTCATCATGCTAATCGCTCAGAACGCACAGTAGCGGATGCTTTTTTTGTTTTTTGGGTTTTTTTTAATTTGAAAATAGAAAGCAATTTGTATTCTTCATTTATTTAGCAATTCACAGAAGCACTTGCTGAGCAGCCCCTCTATGCCAGGCTCTCGGCCATCAGCATGTGGCCTTGCCTGCAACACCAACCCCTCCAGAGCCTCTATTTTCTGACCTGAGATAGAATATGACCCTAGGGACAAAATATGACTGGGAGTGTGTCCTTACTTGAGATGATTGATGATTTTTCTGTACGAAGATGAGGAAAACAGAAATTTTGGCTCACAGGAGTAGCACACACACACACACACACACACACACACACACCAGCATCTAGGTTTAGCCACAAGGTCAGCCACTGTGACATCTTGCTGCGTGAGATAAAGGGATTTTAGGGGGCTCTTTCTGGGCCTATTCCCATCTCTAATCTTGAGAATAGCAAAGCCAGGGGGCTGTGGCCCTGAACTCAACGGAGGACAGAAGCCAGAAAGGGTCTTGCCAAGCAGGAATCAGCTGTCATCTGCCCAGCAACTGAGTGAGTGAAAGAGCCAGCAGAGCCCTAAGTTATTGCCCGAGGTGGGTCAGTAACTTACTGGTGTGGCAGAACCTGTGAGGGACCTGTTTCATCATCTGAAGTCTGAAGGGCAGGAACCCAATAGCACATGCGCACTCAGCAAGAAGTCACACAGCACAGGTCCTCTGCAGCACACCGGTGTCCCTAAGGTGGGAAGCAGAGATGGGACAGTGAGACTGTGAGGAGCTGGTGCATGAGTGTTCAGGCTGCCTGGGCCACCAGGCTTCCCCAGCTTGGGCTCTGAGCCCCAGGCTGCTTTCTACACTTGTAGATGAGGGGACAGTTGCTACAGTGGCCCCACCCTTGCCTATGTGTTTCCTCCCACACCGTGCTCTAACTTTCCTGACACCCTGGTGACTGTCGTTGGTGACACAGAGGTAGGTGAGGGGCTGGGATCCTCACTGGCCTACGACCTAACTACTCTTAGCCCAGGTCTGCAGCCTTCTGATTTGGAATCACATTCTTAGCCTTGGAGATGTACCGATCATGTTCACCCCCCAGACCTTGCATCAGCACTGCCCTGGCACCCTGTCATAGCAAAGCTGCTTCCAGGAGGTGTTGGTGCTTGGGCCTCTGAGAAGCACAGTGAATGAAGTAAGCCATATAACATCAAGGAAGATGCTGTACTTCAGAGACATTTTTGTGGTTATCTTAGGAGATATATCCTCAGCATCCTTCATGTCCTTCCTATCAGCTCCATCAATTCCCTCTCTCCCTTCCCACCTTCCTTTGCCTACAGACCTCACAGTAGACTGTTCTAAGAGCCTGAGGCGCTGACCTGCTGGCACCCACACTGCTCAGCCACAGGCCAGGGACCCTGGTTCTGTAGCCTGCTTAGGATGATGAACAGCCTCCAGGCATGTGATTTTCTTTCTCCGTCAGAGTTTCTGAACTTAAGCTGACGTATTACTCTCCTAACTCATCACTTGTCGATATTAACTTCTTCTCCCCATCATAAATCTCTCACTGTGTCTCAGAGCAAGCGGCCGCTGCTCTCGCCTCCTCCCCTGCCAGGCTACCGGCTGCTGCGTGTGAATGAATACCCATTGTTCTAAGGGGTGCACCCATAGGTGTGCCCTGAACCAATTTCTTCAAGGTGACATTCCCAAGAGACAACCAGAAGGTACTGAGAGACTCACCTGGTACCACACAGGACACCAAGCCTAACCCAGCTTCAGGGGAAACTAGCTGGACCTCCTTCTTCAGTGCCCTGGGCCTGTGGGGATGTCCTTGTTGGCCAGGTCTAAATGACTCATGTGTACAACAAGCTCTTTTTAATTTACTGTGTTAAGAAAAAATATGTGACAGAAAACTTACCATTTTAGCCATTTTAAATTTGTAGTTCAGTAGTCAAATATAGTCACAAATGTTTTATAAAACCAGTCTCCATCTTGCAAACGGGAACCTCTCCATTTGCTGAGCACCACCACCCTGGCCCTGGGCTTACACCTTAAGTGAGGCACATCATACGTACGCTCTTTGTCCTTTCGTGCTCAGCTGTTTCTCTTATAAGGTCCTCCAAGTTCATCTCCGATTTGGCAACATGTGTCAGACTCTCCCTGCTTTGAAAGGCTGAGTAATGTTCCACCGTATGCACATGCAACATTTTATTCAAACATTCACTCCATGGACTGGTTCTTTGCTGCCAAGCATGGAGTACAAAGTGCTGGATCAATGACAGTTGGCCCTAACTGCCCTTCCTGATGCAGGAAGCACCCAGCAGATATATTGGTACTCAGAGTGAAGTTATGTGCTAGATGCCACAGGAGCATAAAACGGGCAGGAGAGCCCCCATTTTATCTGGTGTCTGTTTGGGCCTCTGTTTTCTCCTTCCAGCCATCCTGTGTTTCCTAAGCATCCTCAGGTGTTCAGTTCCCAAGATGAGTATAACTTTCCTAGTCCTGGGAGCTGAGCAGCTTAGCGAGTATTGGGACAGACAAAGGGATGAGTCTTCCACACATCCTGACCACAAAGGATGCCAATGTCCTGCACCACCATCACACCTACTGTCTTCCTGGAGCCCTAAAGATGGCATCTACCTGCCTTTTCAGTTATTTGTCTGGACCCAGAGCCCATGAGGTTATGAGGAACCCTCTGGGGGTGTAGCATGCAAAGCTGCCTTTAAGCGTGTGCCTTTGCACTATTCAGACTCCTTCCCGGAGAGGTGATCAGTGATGCATAGCCACCCTGCAGCCTGCCGTGTAATATACAGCCCATGACACACATAGATAGTGTCAGCATAATCTCCACATGTGGGAATGAGATTTAAGGGGCCCTCCATTCATCACATCCACACCTGCTGTGTTTGCAAGGAGTGGTGCACACAAGCTGACCACTCTGGCTAATACACATTTATTAGCATGCTCACCCAACCACCTCCAGCACCTCACGTTAACTGTTTCTTATCCTGTCGGTGGAGATAGCTCATGTCACACAGCGTGAACCTTAGGGACAGAACAGGCATGCTAGGAGAGAGAGCTTAGAGTTGTGTGTGTGGGGGGGGGGGGGTAACAAGAATGAAGTTCCCAGTAACCTACAAGCTGGGGTAAAAGGACAGGGAAATTATTGTATGGAGGAGTCCCTAGCCCTAGACTCCCCACTGATGTATCTTAACATCTTAACAGCTTTGGCCATAGGAAATCTATAGTCCTTCTTTAGTTGGGCATCTTGGAAGCTAGACAGACTACCCTGTGCAGGAAGAGCAGAAGGAAGAAATAGTACTCGGCAGAGGACAGACCACAGAGCAGTCAGTGTCTGACTCTCATCTCCTCTGGCCTTTAGTCCCAAGCCTCTGCTACTCACAGTGAAAAAGCAGCGCCCTCCTAAGGCTGTAAGGGAGAATGCACAAGGTAAAAAGCTTTGGGACTTTTTAAAGGAAGCCTGCCATGAAAAAAAGCAGAGTGAACCAGGGCCATGGCGCAGGTTCCGGGCAACACAACCTTCCCACACATGGGAAGCCTACCTGCCTCAGGCCGCCCCTATTTATCATGTAACTGTATGGCAACAACCTACATTCACAGAAGCTGAAATCCCTGCACCACCAAGCTCTATGGAAGGAGGAATACGCTAGAAAAACTGCCCAGCAAGCAGTTGGTGCTGGCCCCTGGAAATAACTGGAGTATCCCCTTCTCTGCATCTTCTCCAGGTTGTGGGTTCAAACCAAATTTTTAAGTTTTTATTAGCATATATTAATTTTATAGAATAATGTGTTTGATATTTCCATGCATATGTAGAATGTACTTTGATAATGCTGTTATCCTCTCATGCCCCTCCCATTCCTGGAGTTCTGTTTTTAAAACAAGGCAATAGTGATGGCTGTCACTGTTATAGTTTTCCTGGTTTAAGAATTTTGGTGCTAATTGTGAACCAGATGCTCCCCATGGCTTCCCTCAACTAACGACCAATCGTCCCGCTGAGTTAAGGAAACTGAGCTTCGAAGATATTGGTGATGTTTCTGCTTTGTGTTGGGCCCTGAGTTCCAGGTAGGGATGCACAGGTTTGACTTAGAGGACAAACATCAATCCAGCAAGTGCATGGCAGTTTACAAAGCTCAGCATCTGATGACTGTATACTGGGTGCTTGGGCTTGGGTGGGGCGAGGGTAAGGCGAGGAAGGCACAGGGCTCAGGGCCATCCCACCTTGCCAGCACCTTTCTCTAAACACAGCGCAGTCATCAGTAACAAGGGAATGTGAGGCAAAGGATGGTCTGGGACAGTATCAGAGTGAGAAGGACAGAGCTGGGAGAGCAAAAGGGGTGCCAACTGGCCCTCCCTCCCTCTGGGACACAAGTCCTCAAATAACTCAAAAAGCCATGAATGCTCTTCCAACATACTCAAGGTTCAAACACACGGTTCCAGGTGAGACCCACTCTGTGTTCTTGGGCCTGCCTGGTCCCAGGACCCAGTTCTAGAAAGGATCCAGTAGGTCTCTGTGCTAGGTTCCACCCTAGATACAGTCGCCCTCACCCCTACTTTATTCAGGCAATATAGCCATGGGCTGTCCTCTATCTTGAGGGTCTCAGAGGGCAAAGGCAGTGTCTCTCCCTGCCGCAGAGCCAATGATTCTAGGGCCATTGCAGTGTTTCTCAGTTTAGGACCACTCCCTGCCAACTGTTGGTGCATGGCAGGCTGGCAGAGGGGGAGATGAGGCCTCCTGGCCAGCTGCCCATGTGGCTTCTGCCGCTTCTGGTTTTGAGCAGCTGTAACTCTACTAGTCCCTGCTGCCTGCCTGGGAGAAAAATAGGCTGAGTCCCTCCTCTGCTAAACAGGCATCCATCGGTAGTGCTAGCCCAGTGGGTATTCACTCCCTGGAGACAGAGCCATCCCACAGATGTCCTGAGCAGCCCACAGGCCTCTCACGGGGCATTAAGCGGAGAGATTCTCCAAAAACAGAGTGGGTAAATACTTAATAAAGAGAATTTTGCTATACTGTGGAGAATCTAAAGGCAGGGCAAAACCCTCATGTGGTCCTTTGTGATGCTGAATGAAGTATGCTGCCAGTCCTGTGCCTGTCTCCGGGTAGAAGGTGAGGTGGGTGGGGAGAGGATATGAGAAGGCTCCTGATTTGAGCAAGTCAGACTCTCCCAGAGAGCTCATAATGCAGGAGGGAGTGCCACCATTTGGATTTGCTAGCTCCTGAAGGTTGATCATGAAGCCCGGGAGAAGGCTGGTGACCTGCTCAGGGAAGGAAAGAAAGAAATGCACCCCTCTCTGCTCAGCACCCACTTCCCAACTCAGCACCTGCAGGAGGGTTAAGCCATGGGTCCTGGGTCATTGGTGATACCCAGTTGCCCCACATTCTGCCAGTGGCTGATCTGTTGGCCCCTGTGAGTTATCACATCCTCTCATCACACTTTCAAACCCATTCTATTTGAGTTTGTTTTTTAAGTATAAAGGTCGCACCAGCTTTGGTGAGCCAGGGGCAAGGGAATCTCAGTTTCTCATTTGCCATTCGAATATGCAGCTTCAGTGGGGAAGAGCCCTTTGTCACATGAGAGGGAGGGCTTGCCACTCTTAAGCAGGAGACTATCTCAACAGGAAGCCAACCACAGATTTTAGTCAAAAGACATATGGTTGGGTCATACTATCTGTTACTGGGACAGTTGAGGAAATATAACCCCTGCCCAGTGCCTCAACTTCTTTGTCTATTTAAAGAAAAAGAAAGAAAAGATTTGGAATTATAAGGGTTTAATGATTAAATGAGATAAATAGCACAAGAGAACTTGGAAACCACCCTCATGAAATCTTTAGAGGGCTGCCTCCTACTCCAGCACTGCCGAGAGAGCACACTGGCATGACGGCGTCATCTCTTCTATAATAATCCCAGGCCCAAGCGTCGGAAGCCAAGGACACATGAGATAGCCTTTCATTCCAACAGAGACCCAACCACAAGATTACCCAAGAGATCTTACTTAGAAGCCATAACCAAAACCGAGCTGTAAACTCATGCTCTCTCACCCAGGTGGCACGCTAGACCTCTGCTCACAGGTGCAAGTACATGTGTGTGTCATGCAGTGAACTCTCACCCTCTGAAATCACTCAGTTGGTGCTCTGTGGTTTGCCATCAGCCTTGATGTGTTGTCTGGATGAAAGGTTCAGTCCCAAGCCCTTTCTAGATTTAAATTATAAATATCAAACCTTGGAAGGTGAAGGGCAGCGATCTGAGACACCTTTCCTAAATGAACACTTTCTACCCTATCAGCTCCATAAGGGCAGTGGGGAGAAGCACAGTGCCTGATCTGATACCAGGCTTCTACCTCCCAGGGTCTGTAACAGTCACTGGACACAGGTGTTCACTCCCAGGCACACCAAGCAATGGCAGAAGTCTGGCAAATAGAAATAGGGGGGAAGCAGTGGATGCCATGGCAAGGAGGCAGATTTCCAGTGGAAGAAGAGTCATGGGTTGGAAGGGCCCTACTGGGCTTCCTCCCAGAACATTTGTAAGACCCTTTCCCTGGGGCTAGCCTTGACCCTGACTCTGCTCTGTGACTTCATGTCATATGGTAAAGCCAAGATTAGCCCTTGAGAAGGAACTGTCTCTGACTAGCCCAGACTCTCCCTTTCTACCTGTTCTTTTAAGGGAGCCCTGGGGGACCAACTCGAGTATCACTGGAAGTAATCAAAGGGAAGCAAGCTAGGAATCCCATGCCAGACCCATCCCAGGCTAAGCGGATCACGGTTTTAGGAGCATCTATTTATTGGTACCAGCTACATGACAGATTGTTTATGCTAATTTTTCCTAACTACCTAATAACCTACCTGGAGAAACACCATTTTGGTCCCATGAAAACATGAAGGTTCAACAAAGTCCCTTTGCCACAGTGTAGGAGGAGAGAGGTTTGCGAGATGCCCAGGACCCAAGCTCTCACACTGTTGAACCATTCCTCCATGGATCCCTCTTCCTAGGCAGAGGAAAGAGAAAGGAACGGGAAGGGAGGTCATAGACGATGGTAGAACATATGGCTTGGCTGGTCCTCGAGGTTACTGGTGAAATCTGTGATGGTTAGGCAAGAACTAAGGAGCTAAAAAGGGGGAGGACCGCCTGGATGTTTGTGGTAGGCGGGCAGCCTCTAAGATGTCCCCACGATCTTTAACTCCAAGGGCTCTTATATCAATATCCTACCATTCCTCTCACTAGCCTCTAGCCACTAAAATGTGGTTACCACTACCACAGTTAGACTCCATCACGTAGGACTTCAATTAACTCTGGATTCTCTCCTTGCTGAATTCATACAGTAGGAAGGCAAACAGAAGAGAGCCTTATATGACAAGGTGCTATGACATAGACAGGCTATAGGAGGTAAGCAGTAAGCACCTGTGGCCCCAGTGAGTTTTGCCAACAACCCAAGTAATCATGGAAACAGATTCTTCCCCAGTCAGTCCTACAGATAAAAATGCAGCCCAGCCAATCCTTTGGTGAGACTTTGGCAACCCAGGCCTAGAGTCCTGACATCAGACAATGAAGACAGCAAATACATGCTAAATACATTCCTGGGCATATAGTAACTTGTTAGATAACAATAACTAATGAATTTGACTCCCTGGGGATGGCGAATTCCCTCCAAATGTTGGCATGGCTTGTAGAAGAAGCCCATGGCAAGGGAGAGGAGATAACGACAAAGAACAAAGGAGGAGGGAGAAACTGAACCTCTGTCTGGCCTCAGATTAGAATGTAGGGCTCTTTGCACACGGGACTTTCTCCCGCATCATGGGGGCAAACGCTGAATGACCCTATATTGTCTAACCACTGTCCTATTCTTGGTTATTACACACCTTCCCCCACCCAAACACCAAACTCTGTCCCCTCAGCCTAAACAGTCATCTGTCATACCTCTGCGGCATGGTGGCTCCTAACTGGCGCTCCTCTATTTCCAGCTGTCCTCAGTTCCCCAACGGCTCTCCAACTGCCATGACCTGTTTGGCTCTGCCCATCCTCAAGAATCAAGCAGTGAGGTGTCTATTGTTAATGCCCTGACTATTTATACTCAGCAATAGGCATGGACATGTGATGGTCCCACAAGACAAAATATGGGTGTTTGATCAAGGTCCTTCTGCATAGAAGCTCCATGGAAAGTGAATGTCTCATGTATTTTGGTCTACAGACCACTAGCATAACACAGGTAGCCTCAGGAAACCCAGCCAGGACCATTATTTATTTTGTTTAAATTTCTGCCATGGACTAGAGAGGACTCAGGATTGCAGAGGCCCATGCTAGGCTAAAACCCAATTTTTATTTTTCACATACTCATAATCTAAATCTAATTCAAGGTTATTTCCAGAAAAGAAAAAGAAATAACTTCAAAGAAATTCAACAAAGCCAAATGCTCACCTTACTAGACCTGGATGGAGGTGGGTGGTCCTTGGACTTCCCACAGGGCAGGGAACCCTGATTGCTCTTTGGGCTGACGAGGGAGGGGGATTTGATTGGGGGAGGGGGAGGGAAATGGGAGGCGGAGGTGGGGATGAGACAGAAATCTTTAATAAATAAATAAATAAATTAAAAAAAAAAGAAATTCAACAAACCCCATGGTTTTTGACACTGCTGGACTGGAAGAAAAGAATATCACTGTTCACACCAAATCTGGGGTAACATAATACTGCCTTCTCCTTAAGTCCTCAACTTGGTTTCCAGGCTGGAAGGAGACAAGATGACAGGAGATCAGAGCCTCATGTTGCCCTACCTATTAAAGTCCCACATGTGTCAGGCAGCAAGGGCCAGACCACAAAGCAGGAGGAATCATGATTTCCTGGTCTAGGCTTTCCTCTCTTCAAACAACATAAAGTATGATGAAGAAACCCCATAGCCTTGGCAGCCTGATAGCTCCTTCCTGAGGTAGGAGTCTCCAGTGAGTGGGTTTGAGGGTGAGCCAGAAAATCCTGAAAGCAAGACACGGAAGAATCCATACAAAGGAAGTAGAGTGGTTTTGAAGGGAGCAGGATTCAAGTTCCACAGCCTCACCTACATTGAACACTGAGATCTGAACCTATTGTGTAGCATCTCTAAGCTCCTGTTCCCTCCTATACAAGGTGGGAACAATATCTCCTGCCTACCATGAAGAGCTGTTTAGACTATGAAGGAGCTGGGCTTTACAAAAATGCACACCCCAAGTGTCAAGGTAGGATTCAGAGGGGGACTTTTCGAAGACCTCTTCCCTTTCCCTCCCTCTTCTTCCCTATGACAGATGAGCAGAAGGCTCTGTAGGCCCCCTACAGGCTCTAGGGACTATTACTCTGGGAGCAGCCAATGCCCCTGTCCTGCACCCCTGGAGAGACCATGGGCCCAAGGCAGCAGTGCTGTGGCTGAAGGGCTGAGGCTGGGTTAATGAAGTATGGATTGACTAGGCTGCAAGCTGATTAGCTCTGGCATTGGGCTTTTCCTGAGCAGTGCCTGCAGAATCAATACTAATCCTTTGATCCCATTAGGGGCTCCTGTAGATCTCTGGAACAAAGTCTGCGCCTCTGCTTCTGTGCAGAGGCCCTGTGTAAGGAAGAGAGATGCTGGGGTTGGAACCAACACCCCACCATCTTTATCTTCTTTACAAATCCTCCTCATTCTTCTGTTTCTAACCCCCACTCCCAAGAAGAGCCAAAAATTTCCCCAGTCATTAAGGTCCCCAGTTTCGGCCCCTCCTGAGAAGCTGACTGTGATCCCTTAGAAAGAGATTTTGTTGCTTGTGTCAGCTCCCAGGCCCCTCAGTAATGTTCCACATTCTTCTCTATATGGATGAAAAGTGTTTCATGGGTGTTTGTTTGCTCCTTTGTTGGTTGGTTTGTTGGTTTTATGATGCTGGGGATTAAGCCTAGGAATTCACACACACACACACACACACACTAGACAAGAATTATCTCACTGAAAATAAAACCACAACCCACAGTTTGGAAGGCACCCATCTTCATGGGTCTTCTAATTGAAGAGCTATGTTACAGAATTACTGGGCATAAAGGCTTGAAGCACAATTAATACTTTTCAAGTGGAGATCAATAAGCCCATCTTCAGGTATCAGGGCCATTGTTGAAACACCTGTGGGCTCAGAAGAAAATCATTCTGTCTCTGGGGAATTGGCCAGCCTTGAGCGCACCTTACACACCACCCGGGCCCTCTTGGGCCAGTGGCTACTGCTCCTCCAGCCTTGGATGATAAGAGCTCTTCATTTTGATTCCCCCACATTCCACTTTTTTTTTATCTGTAGCCCACAGCACTTTGAAGCCTGCAGAAGAAAAATCCTGTGAATAGCTCTATCTCCAAGGGCTTGTGGGCGTTCAGCGTGACCCGGTTCTATAGGCAGCTGTAAGGGCAGCCCTCAGAAACTGAACAATGGGGGCTGATGAGAAGCCGGGGACAATGGCCCGGGGTTTTGATCCTACTTCAAGTTCGGGCTTTGTGGGAGCCTAGCCACCTTGGATGTTCACCTTCCTAGACATGGACGGGGGGGGAGGGCCTTGGACTTTCCACAGGACAGGGAACCCTGACTGCTCTTTGGACTGGAGAGGGAGGGGGAGAGGAGCGGGGGGAGGGGGAGAAGGGTGGGACGAGGGGGAGGGAAATGGGAGGCCGGGAGGAGGCGGAAACTTTTTTTTCTTTTCTTTTTCTCAATAAAAAAAAAAAAAAAAAAAGAAACTGACTCTGGACGAGATACACACCTGGACCTCTCTTGCCTCGTGTAGGACATCATTGCTTCAGGTCGTTGAAATAGCAGAGCTGAAAACTCACACTCCAGTCATCTCCCACGCTTTAAAGGTAAAGTAGAGGTCAGGGAGGTGAGCAGTGTGAAGAGCCACTCCTGGTGTCCAGGACATGCCCTGCCACTGTCCTAGCTCTTACTCCTCATCCAATGGCCATTCCCCACCGAGCCTTACCCATTACACTCCCAATATAGCCTTTGTCCCTGCTCATGGGATGCTTAGAGAACACCGGGGGAACGGAGGTTCCTCATGTCCACACTTGCTGGGCAGAGAGGCCAGCAGTCACTCAGGTCAGTCAGGAGCACGTATCTGAGCAATGGCATAGGAAATCATGACCCTCACCTCCCAGCCTTCTCCACACAGACATGTCCTAACTCACCATAAAGCCCCATTCAGCCACCTGTTTCTCAAACACCATTCTCTCCTCCTTGTCTCCCAATGTCTCCCAGCTTTCTATTGGTTCTTCCACCTATCCCAGCAAGGCTCTGGAACCCATTCTGAGGTCCGTGCTGATGTAATCACCACAATTCCTCCTAGCCTAGGCTGAGACTAAGCCTTCGTGTGACAAGCCACCTTGGTGTCAGAGTCCAATGCAGGGACAGGCCCACCCTCTGGCCTCCTGCCCACACCCAGGCACCATTGCCAGTAGATACAGCCCCTGCTGGCCAGATGGTATTCTCCAAGTCTGGGGGCACTCTCTGCTCTACTTAATAACCGCCTGGTAATTAGCTCCACGATTTTGCCACTATGCTTATAATAGCCTCCATTAAAGTTATGGGGTTTTCGAGCTGTAATGGCTTCCAGAGTAATTAACGCACAACTTATTGCTAAGCTTATTTTTAGAGCTTGTCTCTCTGTCTCCTCTCCCTTTTCTTGCATAGATTATTTTTTGACCAAAAATATGTTATGGACTCAGACACTCCTAATGCCCCCTACGTCATGCCCATATCCTTCTCATTGTCCCTTCCTGTTCCTTCTTCCTGCTACAGCATCCAGCAGATATAGGAACTCACAGTACAGGGGGCTATGATGAAGAAAGGTGGTTCTTAGGCCAGGGTTTATCCAGGCAACAGCCTGGAGCCACATGGCCTTGATGTAAGTCTGGCTCCATCATTTCATCTCTGACCAGAGGCAGATGCTTACCATTGTGCTTCAGTGAAGCCAGCTGCAAATAGAGACGCACGGGCACCTGCCTCTGGGGAAGCCGAGTGCGGCCCAGAGAAGAAGTGTAAACACTGCCATTTCTCTTTGTCGTTGGAGACCATGAACGCTGTAGGAAAGCTCGCCATCATGAGCCGTGGCATAGGCACATACAAGAGAGGCTGTGCGAGCCACAGGTCTAAGCAGCTACCCAGAAGAAGCGGTGTGGATGCAGGAAAACAAGCACCCACACAGACCGAGTGCTCACCTCCTTTCTTCTGCTTTTTCCTAACCTGAACTCAGAACCTTCACCTGCTCCAGGCTCATTTGAGAACCAGACATTTCTGAAGCTCCGGCCACATCTGGCCTCCCTATGTTTGTCTGTTGTCTGTTCATGTAAGAGGATAACCGAGACCCGGCTGTTTATAAAGGAAAGGAGTTTTTTGCTCTGTGGTTCGGGAGGATGAAGTGCAAGAGCCTGGTCTTGTGAGGACCATGTGCTGCTCACAGAGGATGGCAGGAGGTTGAGCAAACAGCCATGGAAGAGAGGAGGCATGAGCGGTGCCTCTGCTTTAGAACAACTTGTTCTCGAAGAAGTGAGAAGGCCATTGATCCCTCTTAATTATATAATCAGCTCTTATAGGCCTTGCCTCCAAACACTGCTTTGGAGGGGAGAGACTGCATGCACAGGGAGCTGCAGGAAATGCTGCACCTCGTTCAGCATTGGCTTCTTCCTGGGTGCCTCGCGATTGGCTTCTAATGTAGCATCTAACCCTCTGGTCTCATTGCCTAAGAAATGGGGCAGTGGGCAGCTAACACTAATTCTGGAAGCTGTGAGCCTTTCATGAGAAGGACTGGGTATGGGATGCTGGCTAACGCAGGGCGGTACTCTGAAGTAGAAAGCAAGACTTGGTCTCCCAGAAGACACTAGGGCTAGGAGAGAAGACATAAGAAAGAAAATAAAGGCACGCGATTTCCAAAACTGGGTCACAAAATGTTCTGGTTGGTCATAACTCTCAAGCGCGGCAGGGACTAAGAACATATGTGGGCTGGGTAGGGCAGACAATATGGCCTCTGGGATGGCTGTCAGGGTGATGAAGTCCATAGAGTGATGGACTTCAGCATGATGAGCATGATGAGGGCCGGCCGGGTGCTAAGGGCTCTACCAGCCACGGGCCAGCAGCATCTGCACAGGAGGGGAGGAGGAAGGAAGGAAAGGATGTGAGCATTCCTAAGGGAGCTGAGAGCTGCTACACTTATTCTCCTGTCACAGCAGAGAGCAAGTTCCCAAAGAAGTGTCTCCCAGCAGACCTTCTGTAGAATCCGGGGTGAATTCAACTGGGTGACTACAGCAAGGGTCTTTCTTGGGGCTCCCACTGCTGCCATTTTTGAGAGTGTCTCCCTACTACCTGACAGCTCCTCAGAAAACAGCCCCTTCTCCCTGCTGATAGCCAGCTCTGACCTGAGGCTGACTCTGTGAGGAGAAGGTGCCCTACAAAAATTCCCTACACACATAAACAGAGGAGCACACCTAGGCATTTGTGTGATGTCCAATCCTACCACCTCTGCGTACCCTTGAAGGAGGCCTAACTATGACACTGGACCAAAGTTACTAAGGAACCGCCTATGCTAATAAGAACATCACAGCAGCCATAGCTGTTGGTACCTTGCTGTCAGGGACCACTCTGAGTGCTTCCTGAGCATTAATTCATTTAATTCTGAGAGCAGCTTTGGAAAGCAGGTGACTGATTATAGGTGAAAAACAAGTACAAACTAACTAGTTGGCGGAACTGTCCACAGCTCCTGTCACCTTCTTGGTTTAACTCAGTTAGAATTAAACCAAGGGACATGTCTCTGAAGTCTGTGCCTTTAGGTACTGCATTCTACCATTCTGTACATGTCTGCACGTCAAGGGAAGGACGGAAGCTCATTCACCCAGACAGCTATACAGAAAAGGTTCTGGGGAAGTGGGTGCTCGGTTGAAAAACTCTGGATGCCGTGGGTGTAGAGTAGGCCAGTCTCTGTGATCCATGCCCACATCTCTGGTCATTTCCCACTGCTCCTTCTTACAGGTATCAACCTCTGAAGGTTCCTGACCCTGCTCTGGACGACTGCCCCTTCGCAGACTCCCGTCAGGCTGGACTCTGCAAACTTGCTTCCGCAATGGGTGGGTGTGAGCGCTGGTGAGAGTGACTGGCCAGTGTTCGGCTTCCACCTCCCTGTGCCTGGCCGGCCGGCCCAATGCCTATTCTTTTCTCCTTTGTGCTGCCGACGCTCCTCCGTGGCCACTCCCCCCTGACCTTGCCGCTGCCCAGGTAATGAGGAGCTGTGGGTGCAGCCAGCCTTGGAGATGCCGAAGAGACGGGACATCCTTGCGATTGTCCTCATCGTGCTTCCCTGGACGCTGCTCATCACCGTCTGGCACCAGAGCAGCCTCGCGCCTCTGCTGGCTGTGCACAAGGGTGAGCCCAACCCCACTCCCACCCTGGCCTGGCTTTGGTAATAAAAGCTACCCTGCTATTATTCTTTTGACACCTGGGCCCTGACCTTACCTTGGGGGAATGTTGGCCTTCTAAGAATCCATTGAAAGCCTCCCCTCACCCTCTTTCCCCCCCCCACCCCCCCCCCGTCTCCCATCTCCCTAAACACATAATTTTAAGTACCTGGGATCTGTTATAATCAAGTATGACACAATCCAGACAGACAGCAAGTCAATGGGCTTGAAAGGCAACTTGCTATTTTCATCTCTCAAGAGGAGTGGGTATACTGTGATCTATGAGGCAGGATGGGGGAGCACTGGGGCTCTGGGTGGGGAGGCCGAGGGGCAAAGAGAGCTAGGACGGAACCTGTAATGTGCTCATTTCAGATAGAGAAGGGCCATATGAGCAGCTGATCAGGCTTAGAAGTGGATTGTTTGGTCAGATTTTCCTTTTTCGAGACAGGGTACTATTATACAGCTCTGACTGGCCTAGTACCTTGCAGTTCAAGACTGGCTTCACACTCCTGGTAATCCTCCTGCCTCACCTTCTCAAGTGTTAAGACTACTAGCAAACATCATCATGTCAGTCTCAAAAGGGGATAGACTGGATGATTTCTGTGGAATTTTGAATGTTGGGATGGGTTCACTTGCCTTGTATTGCAGACTTGGGTGATTTAGGTCAGAGGAAGATTGGCATACCGGTTGTCGGATGTCAGATGTCCACAACGCTCTGAATTGTCCAAGCAGTATGAAATTTTAAATAATTAAAACAAGCAGGATTGATGTGTATACAAACCTGCATACCCAGTCCCATACTAGGCAAGGATGGGCCGCTCAGCAGGGGTGCCGAGGAAGGAGTACAGTCCTGGTCTATATTGTAATTTGAGGGAGTGCTTTTGTTTTAACTTTAATTTTGAATTGTTGCTTCAGGGTAGGTAAGTGCTATAACTAGAGAGCTACATCCCAGGTTTGTGCTGCAAAACCTTTCAAGGACAGTACGCCCTTTGCCCCCTATTCCTGCTTAGGAGATTAACTGGGCAGAGGCCTGAAGAGTCAAAGTGTTTTCCCAAGAGCAAAGGGGAAACCGTGATTAAAACAATGTCCTTTGGGCTATGAATGCTGATTCATCTTTTTCATTCACAACCAAATCTCCACCCTCAGACCTTCCTTGTCTCCCACATCGAGCTACCTCTCATTCAGTCTTACTAAAGCTACCTTCTGCCCCACCTCGTTGTTACAACCTCGGACAGGCAGTTCTCCCATTGCAATGTGCACCATCTTCCCTGGGAGCAAAGAAGACAGTGCCCAGGTTCTTTTCCTAGCAGATGGTTGCTCTGCGGCGCAGTGAGTCCTTCATCCTCCCTGAAATTCCTCAGTCTTCTTGCAGCCACCCCATTGCCCTTGCTGGGCGCTGTGGTTCTCTGCATGACGTCATCCCCTGCTCGTGACCCCATTGCCTCTCTTTGGGCCTGTCAGTTGAGACTCACTGCTATCCTGTGAATACATCATTTCAGAGGGGTTAAAACTACCATATATAAAATGACATAATGTCTGTTGTCCTCTTGGCAGAATGAGGGTCAGAGACATCACACCAACAGCCTTTTAGGATTCAGGGTTGCAAAAGCCCTGAAGTCAGGGGGAAGGGGAGCGTGCAGGCTATAGCCTAGCCCTAACACATGGAGAACTTCCCCCAGGACATAGGCTTCCACCTGTTTATGAAGCTCTGGATAGCAAAGGACTGTACAAAATGGTTCTAAGTCTTCATCCTCAGCCCCAGTTTCCAAAATAATATTGGCAGATAGATAGATGATAAATAGATAGATAGATTCTTACATCCTGCTCAAAATATCCTGAATGTTACCACTTTTTCCTCAACATTGCTTCTTTTCAATTAAACCCCAAAGTTCCCTTTGAAGAGCTACATTCCTGCCAGTCCTCCTATTCCCACCTCACCTCCCCCTACACATACTCAGCATTGATCTATGGCCTGGGTAACAGACTCCATGTCTCTTGCAACGTTAGCTTGTAAGCAAATCTTAGTAGACAAAAGTGGATCACTTGGGTTTATCTGTGTTGGGCTCCACACTTTGCAAACCTTGGTGTTAATGGTGATGGCAGGACCATAGGAGAAAACAAAGGAGCCATGACCCAGGACCCTCTGTGTCTACATTCCAGCCCTTTCATGTGGCTTGCTCATATCACCCTCACATAAATACATAGAGTCACAAGGAAGCAGGCTAGCTAGTGTCCTACATCTACATCTACTGTGCCTAGTAGTGCTTCAGCCCTTGATGTGTGTTGTTATCTACACAGCAACTCCACCGAGCAGATGTTATTAGCATTCGCTAGTATTATTAGCTCCAGTTTATGACCACAGAAATCAAGGCACCAGAAACTAATAAACTTGTTTTAGACCTTGCAGTTAGTCACAGCATACAGTAGCGCCTGAGCCTAGGTTTCCAAGTCTGCCCTCTGGCCGTTAGCATCCCGGCTGAGATATGTGCGAGCAGTAGAAACTACACAGTATTTAACTCATGAATCCTTCAAACCCAAAAGTTCAGCTTGGAGATCAGGGATTTGATGAAAAGGAGAACGCCAATAGCCCTGATCGCTCCTCCTAGGAGGCCTGCCAGATTCCCCAGCCGGGAAAAGGTTCCAGATGTAAGAAAACCTTGGTCCTCAGAGCTGTCCCAACTTGAAACAGGTTACTTAAAAAAATAAGGAACTAATGACTCCCCCACTCCATGTCTGTGAGCTTGTGGCCAGAGGACAGGCTTTTGTAGATATCATTGTCCCTTATGTCATCCTTGGAATGTAGATGCAAAACACTTACTGAATGCTAGGACAAGAGAACTGGTCATAGGTCCAGAGAATCAAATTAATTTGCTTAGAAAGTACTAATTAGACTGGGTGAAGTGGCAGGGGCCTTTAATCCCAGCCCTCAGGAGACAGAGGCAGCAGATCTCTGAGTTCAAGGCCAGCCTGGTCTACAGAGTGAGTTCTAGGACAGTCAGAGCTACACAGAGAACTCCTATCTCAAAGAAAAACAAACAAAAAGACCAAAACAGAAAGAAGAAAATACAGTATTAATTGAGAGATTGACATCAGACTAATTGGGAAACCTAAATAAGGTGTCTAACCAAATAGACTGTCTACACTCAAATGACATTCAGGATTCAAAACTGTAACTCTGAGTCAAACCCACTGGAACCAAATGCAGTAGCTAAATGCTATGTTGTGTGCCAACATCCAAAAAACAACTTGCAAGGACAGGAGAAGGAGGTCTCGCCTGACTAGAAGGTTTGTGGGAAACCTTAAGTTCCCTTTGAGATCCAAATTGTGCTGCAGCCACCCACTCCTACCACTTCCTGACTTTGTGGCATCCACACCAGAGAACATGGCTGCTCCTCTCTGCTAGGTGGTCAGTTTTACCATGTGAGGAAGACACTTTGGAGGCTGAGAGTCAGGACACGGACATTTAAAGCCTGATGCAATGGGGAACTGGAGATAGATGGCTGGAAGGTGGCCAATTGCATCCAAATAGCTACAGGCATGTTACATTTGATGAAGGGGGGCCATTTGTATGTCATCCCAGAAATCCAAACTAGGAAAATTCTCATGAGAGCTCCAGGACCACAGGTTGGAACCTCAGGCAGGTCTAAAGACGGAAGCAGTTCTTCAGAGGGGCAGAGGACAGGACTGTCTTGGAAGGGTGGGTGACTTTGAAGGTCCTGTATCAGAGCCAGGCCAGCGCCCTCGTCCCCTACCCCCTCCCCGCACCGCCTTCTCCCACCTCTGCAGATGAGGGCAGTGACCCCCGGCGTGAGGCACCACCCGGTGCGGACCCTAGGGAGTATTGCATGTCCGACCGAGACATCGTGGAGGTGGTGCGCACAGAGTACGTGTACACGAGGCCGCCACCGTGGTCGGACACGCTGCCCACCATCCACGTGGTGACGCCCACCTACAGTAGACCGGTGCAGAAGGCAGAGCTGACGCGAATGGCCAACACACTACTGCATGTGCCCAACTTGCACTGGCTGGTGGTGGAGGACGCTCCACGCAGGACGCCCCTGACAGCGCGCCTGCTGCGCGACACTGGCCTCAACTACACACACCTGCATGTGGAGACACCCCGCAACTACAAACTGCGAGGTGATGCCCGAGACCCACGCATCCCACGCGGCACCATGCAACGCAACCTGGCCCTGCGCTGGCTGCGGGAGACCTTCCCACGGAACTCCACGCAGCCAGGCGTAGTGTACTTTGCGGATGATGACAACACCTACAGTCTGGAGCTCTTTGAAGAGGTGCGCTAGGGACCAGAGGAGGGAGAATAGGAGGTGGAGCTCAAGGAAACTGAAGGATGTGGGGCCCAGACCAAGATTGGAGCAGAGGGTAGCCCCCATGAGGGGATGCTAAGGCATGCATAGACACATACAGGAAACCTTAGGCTGGGCTGGTTCACACTGCAGAGAATCAAGGAAAGACATGAGCAAACCTCAGTATAAGGTAAAGGAACCCAGCACATTAAAAGGAAGCCTGTTGAGGCTTGTAGCTCCCCAACCCTAGTCCTGGCCTTAGAGATTTGTTCCCTGAAAGAGCCCTTTCTATGGGATCATTTAACATGGTCACCAGAAACCTCTTGGGTGGACATTTTGAGCCTGCCTGTTAAGTTTTGTGGAGGGAGGCACGTTTCAGATTTTAAAATGACAAGATTAAGAGATTTTTGCCATCGGGCCACATTGAGAAGTTGATCAACATCTTAGCTGAAAGATGTCTTGAATGCCTAAGTGAGAGTCCTCTAGGGATTCCCCGAGAGGTCAGGGGCAGGGGTCTGCAGACAGACTGGGAGGGACCCACACACACCCATTAAGTGATCTACCTCCTATGGGAAAGGGTAGCATTTACATCCTAGACCCATATCCTGATTCAGGTTCTCACCTTGTAGATGCGCAGCACGAGGAGGGTGTCCGTGTGGCCTGTGGCCTTCGTTGGTGGCCTTCGGTATGAGGCCCCAAGGGTGAATGGGGCAGGGAAGGTGGTTGGCTGGAAGACAGTGTTCGACCCCCACCGGCCATTTGCAATAGACATGGCTGGATTTGCTGTCAATCTGCGGCTCATCTTGCAGCGAAGTCAGGCCTACTTTAAACTCCGTGGTGTGAAGGGAGGCTACCAGGAAAGCAGCCTCCTTCGAGAACTGGTCACCCTCAATGACCTAGAGCCCAAGGCAGCAAACTGCACCAAGGTAAGTAAGACCCTCTTCAGAACTGATGGCTAGTAATGCAAGCACCCAGGAGAAAGAGGGGCCTCAAAATAGCTTTGTCTACAGTCCCCATCCAGGATGGTAGCTTATTATAAACTGATAACACTGATAAACAAAAAGATGGGGAGGGGTTTCTATTGAGAAATTCCAAAGATCACTGGCTCTCCATAGGGACATCTGTGTTCCATGACCCCGGTTGTGTATACACATGCATACACTAAGGCAGATGCACATATGCATACATGTACATATTCAAATATGTACATAGACATGCATCTATGTACATAGACATGCATACAGATTCCTACATGTGTGTGTATGCACAAATACACATATACATACACACATGCTTATTGGGAAATCTTGAGAGGTGTCTCTGTAGTTCTAGAATGAGGGAGTAGATAGAAATAAAGAACAGTTTAAAAAATCTTGATGGGGCAATGGTGGAAAGAGAGAGGGCAGAAGAAATTTTTGCAGGGTGTAGGAGGGAGCCAGGCACTGGCAGAATGAGCTGGGGATCTGTACCACTTATTTTGTGTCTCTGGCTATGCAGATCTTGGTCTGGCACACACGGACAGAGAAGCCAGTGCTGGTGAATGAGGGGAAGAAGGGCTTCACTGACCCGTCGGTGGAGATCTGAGGATGAGGATGCGGGTAAGAGAGAAGGCCGGCGTGGCCAGGGCACTGCACAAACAGCTCCATCCTCCATCTCTTGGGATACATCCTCCATCTCTGAGGGCTTTGGGATACATCCTCCATCTCTTGGGACACATCCTCCATCTCTGAGGGCTTTTCCTCTTGGTCCTGAACTGTGGGAGGACAAGACCAATGTGGGTAGAAGCATGGCCAAAGACCCCTTCCTCTTGTGCTCCCAACAGCTTTTGGCAGGCTTCATGCATACAGCCGGGTCCTTCTGCAAGCATCACCTTCTTTTATTGTTATTATCATGCTGGCCATGATGGTCCACAGTGGGGGATGTTTTCACCCGGTTCGTGGATTACTTCCGGTATAGAGCTGTGGTGAAATCACACTACACCACAGCAGTGGTCCTATGGCTTTCAGTAGTAGGGGAAGGAGCTCACTGAGCCGGAACCCTGGAGCCCACACCACTGCCAGGATACCCCTTTCCTGTTTCAGCCTGGTGTCATTTCTCTGTTCCTGGTTTTTCTTATATGTAGAATGGGCTGCCAGGGCACTGAAATTAGTCTGCAGCACATAACAACCCCTATGTAAGAATTCTTAATCTCGATTATTTAAATCCCATTGGGATAGACCACCACCATATTTACCTACACTTTAGAAGTGACAATGATGTTCAGAAAAGAAGCTGAAGTGACACATTAGCCCAAGAGATTTGTGCTACGTGACTGACCGGGCCAAGTATTTTTGAGGGGCTTTTTGTGCTCTGGACTTTTGGAGGCATCACTTTCAGGACTTTTACTCCTCCAGACTCTGCCCCAGATCTGAGGGCTCACAGCAGACACAACCTTGACCAGACCCTGTTCCAGATCTGAGGGCGCACAGCAGACACAACCTTGATTTTTGTCTCAGCACGTCTGCAGGCTCCATGTCTTTGGGACTACAGGGAATCATCCCTAAACTTCAAGTCCTTGGCAGCGCCTCTTAGAATGTGTCAGTACAGAGATTCATCCCACCTCCTGCCCTCACTGAGTCAGTGGAATAATCTCCACCACTTGCTTTTCAAACAAGTCTCCAAAGGGAATCCAGAGAGGCTCTGTGGGGTCCACTAGGGGCTCAGGATTGGGCATTCTGTCTGACTTGCTGTTCCAGCTCCACCTTGCCCCAGGCTGACACCCGTGCTGTTCCTACTTTCCCCACACAGGAAATCTCCTTCTCAGACCCTGATCTTGGCCTTCCATCCTCTCCCATGGCTGATAGTCACTCTGAGGCAGACTCCAGAGGAACAGCATCACCTCTTGTCTATTCTGAGGGCTTCCAAGAAAGCCCAGCTTGATGCCAGGATAAAAGACAGAGAATTTAAGCACAGAATCCCAGACCTGTTGTTCTCTCCATCACCATGGCCAGGGGCTTGAGACCCGAGGGCTGGGGATTCCAGCAGCCAGCAAGCCTGGGCTCTGCACACCTCCTTGGAAGCCTCCTGCATTGATGGGGCTATATAAGCGGGTGACCCTGCCTTGGAGTGATGCTGGAGCTGAGGGAGGTCAGAAAACCCCACTGTTGAGTCCAGCATGGTTCTCCATTGCTCCCTGCTCTTGGGCCTAGCATGACTACACAGCATGTGCCCAGCCAGGACATTGTGAAGACCAGAGAGCAGCCCGGGGCATGAAGGTGCCCCAACACTCCTCCTTCACACCCGCTCTTCCACAGAGCTACTCCCCAATCACAAATACCTCTGGCTCTTCTCTGGTTCATGTTTACAGGGCATAAGGCTGTCTTGGATCCCACCTGGCACCCGGCCCTGCATCAGGGGAGCCTGGGCCTACCTACAGCTCCCCCTGTACCTCAGGCTGTAGGAGAACAAAGCCCCTTCCCACGTCGCTCAAGCCTCCTGTGCCAGAATTGGCAAGGTGGTGGGCCTAGAGCCAGCACAGGTCATTAACTGACCTGGATTAAGAACCATGTGACCCCAGTGTCCACACTGCCTCTCTAATACCCCTGGGCTGCAACGCCCCCTTGCCTGGCTTGGACCGGGGACAATATGCCCTCTTCCCAGAACCTGAGAATCATAGACCTCGGGACTGGAGTTAACAGTAATAAATAGAAAGAGCTTTTCCTGAGAAGGTGTGAGGCCCAGCAACCGCAGCCCTTTCCTGCACTGATTCCTGTGAGGGGTGCATTAGCAGGGGACCAGGAGACAAGAGCAGGATTGTCTGAACACTGGAAGAAAAGGAGACTTGAGCGCACACTGCTTTGGAAGTCACTCTATCTTACACAAAATGGGAAAGCTTGCAAAGCCAGCCTGGCCTCCTGCTCACTTACTCTCTCCACCCCAGAGAAAACAGTATGCCCAGGCTGTTGTCCCCACCCACCCAGGAGAAGCCTCTGCCTGGGGTCCAGCATCTGAGAGGCCCCTGGCTCTGGCTGGATGCAACCCTCTGGTGGTAATCTCACTCCAGCTCCTACAAGTTGGAAGCACAATTTTCCTCCAAGTGGGGAAAAGGAAAGGGCACCACAAGCCCACTGAAGAGGTGTTTATTTTTTAATGGCTAACAGCTCCCCCTCCATTAAAACTCATAGGACAGGCCTAAGAGTCGTTCAGAACCCACTCTTGGGTGGATGGGACTCAGTTCACACATCTAACCTTCTGAGAATAGCATTGGCTGCCTATTTTGAAATGGATTTAACTTCCCACAGTCTTCAGGAAAACCTCCGATAGGAACAGATCCCACAGCCACCTTGCAGGATATTCCCTCCGACCACTTCTACTTTGGATGTTGCTTTGGAAACTGACCCCTTGGCATCCCATGGGTGGCATGGGAGAGGGAGGAAATAGGCACAGGGCATCTATCCGATGAGTGAATTTATGTCTGGGCACTCTGCTGCCCATTCATAGAAACTGATAGTGAATGCCAAGGTCAAACCAGCTGCTGAGGCTGCCTTCTTAGCCAAAACCCACTGCTCCTTTTTAGGAAATTGAAAACGAAAAACAAACTGGGGGTTTTATTACTGTTATTGTTATTTTTGGCAGATGTTAGTTCAGTTGTTTCCACCTAATATCCTCTCTTAGCCGCATGTGTATTTATTTATAATTCCAACCCTGGCGGACTGCAGCCTTTGAGAATGAGTTTGTTACAAGTAGAACTGGGTCCGTGTTGACAACTTGTTCTCCAAACCCAGGCTGTTCCCTGCTCCCTTGCTGGAAAGCCCCACCACAGAGGAGTCAAGCCAGGGGTTTAGGAGCTCCACAGGCAGAGGCTGGTGTAAGGGTGGAGCCCAAGCTGCCACACCATCTGGTCTGTTTTAATTTAACTCTATTTAATTTGTTTTCAAAATTAAAAGTCAAATATGGTTTTTAACAGTTGTAATCCTCTTCAGCCTTGCCTTATTTTAGTCTCATTTATTAATTTAGCCAGCCGGCAAATAGTTCCCAGGTGCCTGCTATGAATAGGCATTCTTCTAGTCAGGATCCAGCATGATGGAGCTTACCCACCAAATCCAGGACACAGACAACAGCGCTCACGCAGCATTTCAGGTGTGAGGTGCTGGAAGAAGAGCGGAACTGCTGGAGAGGATGGAGGGTAGTAGTGGGACGGGCAGAAGTTCCTTAAAGCATGGTAAGAAAGACCTCCCTGGTACGGGGCCTTGAGCAGAACAGCAGCATGCCAACCTGCAGCTGAGGCAGGCATCCTGATAAGAGAGAAACGTCCCCAACTGTGTGCAGAGAGCTTCTCATACCTATAGCTCAGAAAAGAAGAGTAATGTGACTGCAATTGACTGGGCAGGGGGCAGGGGTGGGAGCGGTGGCATGGGAGACATGGTTGGCAAGTCAGAAAGAAAGCCTGGAAGCAGCTGGCCTCTGAGACCAGGATAAAGCTTTTGGTTTCTATTCTAAGTGCAATTATGAGCCCCTGATGGAGCTGACATTCAAGGGCCACTTTGTTTCCTGTGCTGAGGATAAATGGGCCAAGGCAGGGGACTGGGGAGACAGCCCCTGCGATAAGCCAGGAACGAGATGCTGGTGGCTGGGTTGGGAGCACGAGCTCTGGAGTAGAGGGAGTGGCTGCATCTAAACATGCCTAAGAAGGGCTGGGTGTGGGATGAAGAGACAGCAGCCAAGATGACCCAGGCCACGGGCCAGAGTTTCCATTTGTGTAGGAGAGGAAAATGGAGTTCTGCTTCTGACCTTGTAGTGTATGTGCAACAGATAGTCAGGGTCAGCTCTCCACGTACTTGCAGTGAGGATGGGAACCAAACTGGAAAGTGTTGATGTCAAGATCCCACAGGCATGACCCCCACACAGTGAGTAGACAAAAGAAATAATGGGTGAGCAAAGTCTCAAGGCAAGTCGGTTAAGGGGAGGTACTCTGCAGGGACTGAGATGGGTTTCATGGCACACAGGATCTGGGTAAACTGTCTGGAGAGCTAAGGTCAGCCGGCACAGGCTGGGGAAGCAGAGAAAAATGTTTCTACAGAAACCCCAATACATACCTGATCATGTATGCATAAAACTGTAACTCAGAATTCCTCGCTCCCTTACAGAAGGACAGTACTACTTAATGAAGCTTTGTAGAAACAAGCTCTTATGTAATGCAAAACCTTTAAAGTGACAATTTAACACTGCTCTCTGGCTCTGGCTTTACTCAAGAAGTCCTGGACTCATCTACACCTTATCTGGATGCTTGATAGTCCAAGACATCTCAGGAAGAACCTGCAAGCATGGGTAAAATTGAGGACTTAGTCTGACTTGCTCTTCAAGTATCATCTGTAATCTGCACTTTTAAAAGCCCCCTTTGAAGAGCCAGCAAGATGGCTTGGTGGGTAAAGACACTCGCTCTCAACCCTGACAACCCACAAAGAGGCTGTCCTCTGATTGCTCATATCCCATGGCAGTCATACACCTAACCCACACACACAGTAAACAAATAATCATCGTATAATTTTATTTTAAAACTTTAAAAACAAATAAAAGACTTTTTTAAAAAAGCTCCCTTCGAGTTGGCATGATGGGACAACCTTATCATCTCAGTCCCTGGGAAGCTACAGCAAGAGAACTGGAAGTTCAAGGCCAGCCTGGGCTACATAACATGACCACATCTAAGAGAGATAGAGAAAGAGAGAGAGAGAGAGAGAGAGAGAGAGAGAGAGAGAGAGAGAGAATAAAAACAAACTCAATTTCTCAGACCCAGTGACACATGAGCTGTGCTCCACGACCACCCACAAGTAAGTTATCAGGGGCTCATATCTCAGCTGCTGCACACCAGCCTGCACACCAGACTCCACTGCAAACTTGTTCTCAGCAACACTCAGGGATCCAGCCTGCCAGGCTGTGAGCCTCTCGCTCACCCTACGCTTGCCTGATCCATCTTCCCTGGGCTTCTCTAGGGACACTGTGCTCACAGATGTGTGTTCTTTGATTTTCACTATTATTGAAGAAAGCCAGTTTAGAGTAGTCCATACCAAATATAATTTATAAGAGAGACTATCACCTATGGCTAAGTTATATATTGTGGTTTTGGCTTTCTAAAATGTTCTTATTCTTATCCACCAACATGCGATTAGACTGTTCTTAACACAATGACATTTCAAAGAAAACCGAAATCAGGAAAAGTGGTAAGAAGCCAGGGCATGTGCCATCCACCAGTTGGGTATCATCAGTGTCTGGATCCTTCTTGACGAGCTGGAGACATCCACAAAGAAGCTTTGTTTCAAATCTATTGCTTTATTGCAGTTTAGGGTGGCAAACCCAAAGCAAGCCGTTGCACTCAATCCCTAGAACAAGAGTCTCCAACCTGGACTGAGACAACAGGGCGGACGCTGGCCGCTTTCCCTCCTCCTTGCTGCTTTTTCAGTCAGGGGAAGGCGTGCTCAGTGAATCTGCTCAGCTGGAAACAAGGCCTCTGCTAGACCTGTGGCTTGTAGCTAACCCCAAATTCTTCTGTGGGGTCAGAAGCAGCTGCCTGGGGCCACTTAGCTGAGCCTTCTGCCATTCCCTCCCAAAGAGCATGGATATGAAGTGGTTTCTGCCAAAATTCCCAGCTCCTCCCCTAGTGAAGCTGTTCCTCTTGGGTGACTCTCCTCCTCACCCAGAACAATAGTAAATGCTCTCTTATGAAGATAAGTACTGAACATGTCTATTTCTCTTAAGCTCAGCTTATCAACTGGCTCAATGTCATAAGAAACAGAATGAAAAGGAAAAAAATGTATGTTTCTTCCAGAACCCCAGAACTAGCTGAGGAAAGTTGAAACATAAATCAAGTTGACTCAAGTAAGACATGCTTTCTCTTTGCTCTACAAACAGTGGAAATTCAGGAGCAGAAAGCAGAACTACAGGATGTGGCCACGCCCTCCTAGGGTGTTTAAAAAGCCTTCCTGTATCCTGCAGGTTGGCCTGATGAGGCTTTCACTTCCAGAAGAGGGCAGTACCCACCCAGCTTCAGCACCTTCTTTGAAGGTGCTCCAACCACATACTCCACCCTCAGAGATAGCTCTATGGCCTCCCCAGAAAGATTAGGGGAGCAGAAAGGGACTCAACCACAAAACCAGGAGAGAAGCCATTTCAGTATGAGGGTATCCTAGACAATGCTACCCATCTTCTCTGTAGTCCCCTCAAGTTTAGGATTTTGGATTGAGTGACTATAGCCCTTTGTTCCCTGAGGTTGCTAGGTATGAAGACCCTCCTGTAGCAGAGGATGGAAGGATGTTGCCAACCACAGCAGGAAGGCTGGGACTGTTGTTCAGTTAACATACTGGTTCCTGCCCAGGTAGGGGGTATCAGTAGACTGCACCACGGAGCCTGCCATTGTCTCCTCGAAGATGATGACCTGTGGGAAACAAGGGTTGAACTATGAGGTCTGCCCTACAGCTGGATGAGAATTCAGTGAGACAGCAGGGCGGGAAGAAGGGTGTGCGGATGAGGATGGAAGGAGGCAGGAAGCGGTGAGTGCAGAGTCGTCACCAAGCAAAGCCGAAGAACAAGTTGGCCAGAATACCCACCCTTTCCTATTCCGTGACTAGGCTTTTCAGGGGTAGAGAAGCAGCTTGCTAGCAGGAGAACAGGGATGGGAAGAGAGTCACAAAAAAAGGGGACAGAACCTAGAAGTAGTCCCACCTTGTTGAGTCCTTTCTCTAGCCAGACACCTGGGAGGTAGAGCGTCTCCTGAGGTCCTATGTTCCAGTAGCGCCCAAGGTTTTGATCATTGACGAATACAACCCCCTTCACCCAGCCCTTGGGGGAAAAAAAGGGGGGAAAGATTTGATTTACTACAAAAGCCCCAAAGGGAAAGTCACACAGAAACAGATGCAGTGAGAAATCCACCATGCTCCTAAAAGACCAAAGTGAACCAACATTTGATATCCATGTAGGTCAGCCCACCCCACTGCTATGAGTCTTCCAGGCAGCGCAGTCAACCTCAGACTGTCCACAGGAACCCAAACACACACTGACAAGTACCACAAGTGTTTCTGCTCTGAGCCCACCCCTCTGCCACAGAGAAGTTGCAGGGTTCCTATCACGTGGGGCAACACAAACAGACAAGGAGGTCTCTAGGCACAGGTGTCACAGAGCACTCCACTGAAGCCAACTGGGCTCAGAGCCCCAAGAAAATGGGAGGACAGGGAAGGAAAGGGGTCCTACAAACCTCTAGCTTCAGAAATGTATCAGAGGGGTAAATGCCCACTGACAAGGCGCCCAGGAAGAAAGCAGGAAAGCTGGGCTCTTTGGGAATGAAACTCCACTTGTCCATGATGAGCCTAAGAACAGGATGTAAGCAGGGAAAGGAGGGAAGGACCATCTCACATCTGCTTTCAGACTTTCATTGAATTCCTAAAGCACATCCCTCCCCTCAGCAAGGCCAGAAGTCACATGCCTGCCAACCAGGTCATAGGATGGCAGCAAGGTTTTAGCTAGTCCCTACCCCTCATGTTAGGTATGTCACTTTGCCCTTTGGGTCTGTTTGTAACTCTGCAGAATCCAGACAGGGAGACCAAGGCACTCCTGGCTCTTGCTACATATTAGCTATGACCTCATATACCCGACTCTCAGGTACCCACCTCTGCAAGAACGACTTTGTCATATCCAGGCTGTAGATTTTGAAGTTTTTCAGAGGATTATTATCCAGATAAAGATTTCCAATTAAACCTGGAGAGAGTGGGCAAAGAAAGATGAGCAAGCCCCCAGTCGGGAGACAGGTGGCAAAGCTGCAGTCAGGGCATGTGCAGACAATCCAGGAATGATGAAACAAGGATTTTCCTAAATCAGATGCTGCCTAAGGAACTTTGCACTTGGACTAAAGCCTCTCTTGAGATGTCTAAAAGTGGCAATAAGCAAGACCACTGTTTGTCAAGCCCTAGATCTGACATAAAGAGCAGGGTACCCAAGGACAGAGACAAAGCTGAGGTGTCAGGGTGTGACATCTGGCTTCTGATTTGACTAAATGGTAACAAAGAGCCTAATTTTGTGGATCATGAGAGTCTCAGAGTAGAAGACCTGGTCAATC
This sequence comes from Neodon shergylaensis, assembly GCA_025134845.1. Taxonomy (NCBI): domain Eukaryota; kingdom Metazoa; phylum Chordata; class Mammalia; order Rodentia; family Cricetidae; genus Neodon; species Neodon shergylaensis. Next base: position 138,091 of record JABTXL010005632.1, on the reverse strand, counting down.
AGCCAGAACTCTCCATACAACCTAAGATTAAAGACATCTAAATGGTGAAGATATGATAAAATCACAGAGGTGTCCAGCAGTAAGCACCTGCATACGGGAAGGGCGGCTGCTCAGCACCTGAATGGTGGAGACAGCTGGTCCTGGAGTAGACTCCACAGCAGGGACAAGTGTGTGAGCACAGGGAAGGTCTGTGATCTGCAAACACTGAAATGGCCAAGAGGGCGGGATTCTACAGATGATCGGGGCACACTCAATTAAAACCCCAGGGAAATAAAGAATGGACAGTCTGACAGGTCTTCCTAACTCCAGAACAACCAAAGAGGTAAGATGGCTCTAGAGACGGAAGACCAAGCAAGGTGTTAAGGCCTGTGGAGAAATACTGAAAACGGTTGAGGGTCTAGGATGGCGGCCTAGATGCTGCTACTTTGGTATGTGGATAGTGCTAGATGGGACTATAATAATGAATCTGAGGCTCTTCTGGAGAGGAAGCTCCAAGGGCTGAGGCCACATCACTTTCTGGACATGTGCATTCCCTGACCAGGAAAGAGAGGTGGAAGCTTCCTCCACCACAAACGCAGATGGAGGAAGAGAAATGGAATATCCTCAACTCCTCGTCATAGGAAGATCTCACTTAAACTTAGTTCCCTCCTTAAACTGCGCTGGAAACTACTCACATATAAACAGACTGGGAAAAGAAAGGGACTAAAGGTCTAATGATTCAGAAATCCAGGGACACGGGCAAGTGTCCTGGAGGGATACTCATGGAGGGGCGTGAAAGCAAACTGCAGTGTGTTCATTGCGTGTCTAGCTTCCTCCTGAGCCCAGAGCACTGCCTATGAGTGTTCCTGAGAGAAATGAGAACAGAAATCCAGTGTGAAGACCCAGGAATGTAGGTATATTATATTCTTTCATGGACTCCAGGATACTCCCATTCCATGCTCCTTACCTACAGCCTTGCAAACAGAGAGGGCCACGCCTACCAAAGCAGATTTCAGTACAAAGACTGAGAGGCCAGCTCATGGCTTATGGAGCCTCTTCCAGGGGTACATGCGCTATCCAGTTATGAAGCACTAAAGAGAAAGTGGCCAAATCCTCCTGATGCATTAACCAGGACTTGCGTGCAGGTAAAGCAGGCACCATCTCCCTTCAAAAAACCTCCACAAGCCACCTGTCTTCCAGTGGCATCCTCAGTCCACCTCCCTGTAGTAGGCCTCCACAAACCACCTCCCTGAAAGGGGCCCAATGGCCTGTTGATGTGCTCCATGGCGAACAGATAGACAAGCCTGAGGAGTGACGATAGCTTTGCTCCTGGTCTATAGTAGGACCCACCTTTTCGCTGAGTGTCAATATTATCCCCATAGTTGACTCGCCCACGATTTTCCACCAAGATCCTCAGCATGGTGTGACCCTGTCAGGAACACAGGAACCAGTTATCACTGCCTGATAGCCCAGCTATACTTGGGGATCTCTGTGTCCCTATCATTCTCTATGCTCTGAGAATGGGAGTGAGAGCTCCAACTGGTCAGAAAGCTACGTGTGCCCTTCTCTTTCCAGTTCTTAATTAGGAGCTTCCTGGCTTCCTGGTCTTCCTCTTTGACTCCTACTGAGTTTGCTAGCCATCACCCAGCTCCCTGGAATAACAAACCTGGGTCAAGGGGATAGTAATCTTCGTTGTTTTATAGTCCAAGAATCCTATGGATACCCTGTTCAAAAAGACCTGCCAAAGTGAGCAGATGAAAGTCATAGTCAACAGGAGGGAGAAACGAGGAGCCTCTGCGAAACGATAAAACAAGTGCCATTGTGGGGACTTATGAAGGTTCTGGATGGGTGTGGAGGGAAGTGAGCACCACAGTTACGAGGGAAGGACTGTGTAATCTGCAGCTAGTGGAGAGAGACAACCACTGGCAACAGCTGGTTCTGAAGGCAGAGGATAAGGTACGTATTGCCATGCTTTATCACTACAAAGTGCTGGGAATTCAGAGGGGATGCTCCTACCTGCCCCCTGTCACGCACAAGGCCACTGAGGACTCCAGATGAAAAGATGGTGGTCTCGTACAGGATGTACCCAAAGGCCTGCCCATTACCGTTGTTTACTGGCAGGTTCTCCATGTTGATGGGAGTCTCAGACTGGACTGGCTACATAACAAGACACAAGAAGGTACAGGAGCCAGGCTGCTCCTAAGTCAAAGTCTTCACATAGGCAGCAAGAACACCAGGGACAGGATGCAAGGTTTCTCTAACCTCTTTTCTCTGTTCCATCTTCTTACTAGCTTAAACTCATGGCTCTAATATTAGAGTCACAGAAATAAGGTCAGCAGGAAAAGGCAGATCACACTAGAGTCCTGTAATCTCCTAGAATCCTAAAGCCACTATCATTTCTGCATCACAAAAGAATGAATTAGTGCAGGCGCCCTCTTCCTTCTCCTGGGGGGAGAATCATCCCTTCCTCTACTCCTCGTTCTATTCGTGACCTAGGCCTACCCGGAGGCTAAAGAAGGGGGCAATAAGTTCAAGCTTTTCTCTTCCTTCCCAATTCCTACTCCAGCACCACTGTATTCTCTTTGCTCAGGTCCCTGGTTGCAAAGAGACCTCAATGCCAGAGTGGCTTTGCTCATCCTAGAACCCCACTTGAAAAGGACCTGGTCCTATCTTCTTGATAACTATCCCTGATGCCCAGCCTGCAGCACTTACGTCATCCAAGAGCAGGATAGCATCCCACAGTGAGAGGTAGAAAGATGGCCTCATTGGCTCATAGATCATCTTAAGAGTAAGTTCAGGTGGAGGAGGTGGAGGGATACCTGCAACAGAAACCATGGCCCATGGCCCTCCCTTAAAGACTCAATCCTCATCGTCTCCTCCAGCCTCATAGCCACAGCTCAATGCACTCCTTTCATTTTGACAGCAATATTAACCACTGGCCCTATTCAGGGCTCGAACTACTCTAGAACACAAGGTGTGGACAAGGGCAGGGTTTCCTCATGTCTTCATATGTCATAAATAGGCTTAGTATTTGTCAAATACAAGGGGCACACCATGGTGAAAATAGTCTCTCAAACTTTCTTTGTCTAGAATGTTTGCTTGTTTTTTGTTTGTTTGTTCGTTTTTGGCAGTGCTCAGGGTGCAACACAGGGCCTTACACAAGCTGGGCAAGAGTTCTACTGAGCTACATTCCTAATAGTTTAGAGTATTCTTTTTTTTTCTTATTATTATTATTATTACAAATTTTCACCTCCTCCCCTACTCCCATTTCCCTCCCCCTCCCCCTACTCCCTCTCCGCCTTTCTTTCCAGTGCAAAGAGCAGTCAGGGTTCCCTGCCCTGTGGGAAGCCCAAGGTCCTCCCCCCTCCATCCAGGTCTAGGAAGGTGAGCATCCAAACAGACTAGGTTCCCACAAAGCCATGGATCAGCTGGAGTTGAGGTAGGATAGCAAGACAGCAGAAACTCCAAGGCTCTGGACAAGAGCGTGGATCCAAGTGGATGTTTGAAATGGTTGCCTGTTTGTACCTGAGAAGGTTCCAAAGAGGTTTCGAAGCTTGGTGTATTTGGCAGTATAATCTCCAGCCTCTGTCAATACAGCATCATAGTCTGCAAAACAGCCATTGACCTTTCACAGTCTCTCCTGTCCCCAGAACAGTGCAAAGGGATGAAGAAAAAGAGAAGAAAGGAGGAGAAACTGGGTTGGGGGAACAGAGTTCTCAAACCAGCAATTTTTAAGAAAAGCAGCTTTATTATGAAACAGGGGGGCCAACATCAAACCTTCTCAAGGGCCTGAGAAGGGGGAAGTCTATCCCTACCCCATCACTCTAGATTTGCCTCCCTCCCTTGGTCCCCCAAGAGCTCCCTCAATGAAGCAAGGTGTTCACAGGTACCTACTGCTCTAGAAGTTTTGAAGTGATAGTCAGCCGAAGCCTATATCTTCCCTGGACATTATATAGCCAAAATCATGAAAGGAGACAGAAACTCTTTCTAAAGGACTCTCCATCAAAAGCGTCAATCCTATAAACACTGGGGAGGAACAGGAACAACCAGTTGGGATACTTGCCATAGCTGGTGACATCAGCCTTGTAGTCATTAAAATGCATGGCTCCATTTATGAAGCCAAAATTTGTGCCTCCGTGGAACATGTACAAGTTGATGGAGGAGCCGGCTTTGATGATAGCGGACACTGTTTGTAAGACCTCTTCAAGGAGAACAAAAAGGAGGGATGTTTAGAATGGGTCAGAGCACAAGGGAAGCCCCACATCCCAGTTCCCTCATATCCCAATTCCCTCCAGGTCCATTTCATCACTGGGTCATTCAGTTTTCCATGGACAATAGGTAGCCAGTAGGCTGTTTCTACACTACCAGCTGGAATGTTACACAGTGGCTACTCTGCCCCAAGGAAATGCAAAAATGATGGGTCCCCATTACACAATAGTCCTGACTATATCCCTAAGTCCTCTTTTAACTAGGAAATGAACCAAGGATATGCAAAGAGAGTATCCAACAACAAAATAAAAGGTCAATTAATAGATATTTGTATGATATATACAGTAAATGCAAACTCAATACTGACCTAGTGAACTGGAAAATTTTTTAAAAAACCATTTTAATACTCAGTACTGATATATCTGCAGGAAATGAGTAATTTCATTTAATAATGACCTGTAGGCTACTTTATGAATACTATAAATACTATATGTATTTATGGTAAATACATATATTAAAACTGCATTGATGTAGCAGTTTTCATATGGAAATATAGACCAACTATACAAAACTAGATGTTCAAGGATGCTCACTTAAGTAGTATTCAATTAATAAATCCCAAAACTAAGCAACCATCAGTAAGTAAGTGGGTCACTAAATGGTGGTTTAGTCATCAGCACAACAGGTCTCTTTAAATTCTTTAAGAGAGTGATGTCCAATTACCCCAAGTATTCCTACATTCAGCAGTATAGGATGGTGTGCGTGTGTGGGTGGGTGGTTGTGGATGGGTGTGAAGATCTGATCAATCTGTCTCTAGCTCTGTCTTGAGAAACACTGTGGGATGCCTATTTTGTTAAATACATCAAAATGCTTGGTATGTACTCAAGGACTTTTATTTCTTCTTTAAACTTTCATACAGTTCTTAGATATTTGTAATAAGTATACTACTTTTCTAATTACAAAAACAAAGAAAAGCAATGATGGAAGTCCTACCATTATTTCAAGTCAAGACTCTGAAATACCAAGAGCTGAGTATAAACACAAATGATCCCATGATCCCAGCATCCTCCAACTCCATACACAATGCCAAGGAATGAAAAACACATTCTTGCTCAGGGTCAACACACATAATAGATACAGGCAAAATAAAGCACTCACCAGAGGAATCCAAGATATTGTGGGAGCCACCCCATGAGTCAAACCACCCTGTCCAGTACTCCATCACCATCTTTGGTTGAATCCCCTGGGTACCATAAAATGAGAATTAGGAAGGTTGGCTAGTCCAAAGGGAGAGAGGGGCACCCTTCTTGGAAGGAACCCCAGTACCTTTGTCCTCCCTGGCCATCTACCCCTTGCCTGAGAGACTTGTAGGTGCACAGCACAGATGAAGATCATTCACTCACCACGCGTGGCCTCACCACCTGCTGGTATAATGTAGAAGTGGCTACCAGAGTTGATGTTTAATGTGCTTTTGAGAGGGCATGATGGGTGCTAGCAAGAAGATGCAAGTCTATGCTCAAACTAAGACTTCATCAGAATTTGCCAACTACCTTAGATGCCCTTTCCAACACTGGTTGGATTTCATTATGGCTCAAGACAACATTTTCCAGCCTTCTACCAGGGGAGAAGAATGTCCTATTCTGGATGAGTACATTCAAAAGCCACACTGTGGATGCAGACAAGCCAAAATTACTGCTTCCCTGTATCTGGAAGTCAGCAGGCTTCAGGATGGGTCTTCTTTCAATTCTGATTTAAACAACAGTTTATAGAACTAAACCAGAGCATCAGATCTTGACAGAGCGGCTACTCATGGTGCAAGCTCTACAGCTACACTCTGGGTCCATACCTCCCCTAGGATATTGATCAAGTCTTAATTGTTACTTCAGAACACTGAAGTGGCATCTGCTTTCTCCAAGCATATGGAGACCATTTGGGGACTATGATTGGTTCCACCATGCTTGCAAAAGCTGAAAACACCTAGGCAGGTGTAAAAGACTCATTTGCTAAGATTTTATGCTCTGGGCCAGGAAGCATTCCTCATTTATTCAGTGACAGCTGATTAAGTATCCTCTCTCATGGGCTGGCCTGACATTTGAAACTGTATAAAAAGGAATAGAACATATTCCAGAGAGATGGGGTATACTTAATAGTCCATAGTATAGAAGGCACCACTTATCCCTGAGTAAAATCCAGCATAGCCACAGGTTTGTTTGTTTTTTTTTTAGCAAGGAGTAGCTTTGTTTTTCTTTACAAACTGTCTACATCCCAAGATATGCCATACTATGCATACATTTCAGTTACCCCAAAGGGAAAAGCAGCCGAAGTCCTAAATTCCAGCAACCTTTAGTGCCAACTATGGATTTGTTTGCTTACGGCCTTCTCTGGTGCAGGGAAAAAGTGAGTGTACAGAATGGACCAAGCTGTCTCATTGCAGAATGTGGTGCGACCAACCCTAAGCTGACTGTCTTCTGGGTGCCTTATCCATTTTCTGTCTCCTTGTTTGACCACGAATAGCAGTAGCCGTAACAGTAGCTGGCACCTAGGCTAACTGGGAGAATTAGATCAAATGATGTTATAAACCTGTGGTATATAGGAAGTACTCAAAAAATCTCTAGCACAAATCACTTTCCTCGCCGGGCACACATGCGAGGACTAATGAACACCCCAGAGTTAACCAGTACTGGGGTCTCTAGTGTCCATTCAATGAAGCCCTTTAGACAAAGCCCTTTATTTAAGCAATGGCAGATGTCATGGACTATACAAGAAAGTACTTCAGCAGTGCCATTCTGCTGATAGGACAGCCAGCCCAATGGCACTGGCATGGCAGGTTTCCTAGGGACCAACACAGACACTCCTTCCGTTACCAGTAAAATGAGGCACTTTTCAAGCATTACCTTATTCAAGTCAAGGTTCTCGTTATATCTACTCAAGTAAAGGAAAAAGAGAAACACAGAGGAGCCAAACAATGTGTCCAAAGTTCCACAATAGGTGGGCAAATGGGTCCTAAGCAGCTCCTGGAATCTGTACTTCCCTTGGCAGAACTCAACTGCAACTCTGCTTAGCCACTTTGAGGCAACATCTTGTGATTCTCTCTTCCCATGTAGATTACAGACTCTTAAAGACAGAGGCCCTATAATCAGTCATGAAGGAAGACAGACCAGGCACCCCTACAGAGCAAAGACCTAAGACATGCTGGGAGAAAGAAAATGAGAAGAAAGAGTTCCACTTGAACCCAAACATGTACCTGCATTCTCCCTCCCCTCTGGGAAGTCTACCAGCAACCAAACTGGCCCTTCTCCTAAGATCCTTCCTGCCCCTTCCTAGCCACCATCTATACTGCAGAAATAGTCATACCAAACATACATATTTAGCTTACAAGGTACTACCTGTCACTATGACTTCGTGAGTGTACCTGAGGATACCATCCCTACTCCAAAAGGCCAACAGCTGGAACAAACAACCTACTCAGTGCACCTCGAGTACGCCCACCCCGTTGAGTCAGGATCCCCATGGGCATCTAGCCATGTCCATACACTCTTAGCAGTTTTACTCCAGGACCCTGGTGGATATGCAGTGGGTGGGGGCAAGCTGGGGGCATTGACACCCTTCCATAAGCCAGGCTGAGATGGGCTCTCTGTTCTGCACATGGGATACAGCTTGGCCCCAATCACATCTGTCTGTTTAGGAGAGACACACAAACCAGAGACATCAACTGGAATGGGGCTAGCTATGTGTGACCATCAATCTGAAGAAAATGAAACACACCCAGAAACCTCTCTCTCGTCTCAACTTGGAATCAACCAGGCCTCCTGTCCTATGGATAACAGAAACATTCCCAGTACTAATGAGGATCTGAAGGTTGAGGTAAAGACAGAGAGGCTTCTTTTCACTCTCAATTCCTCAAAGCAAAGCTGTGGCTTGCAGAATCCATAAAAGCCAAAAGCTTCAAAAGGCCCTTCTCAACAGAGCACAGCACACTTGGATGGCATCAGTTTACACCACAAAACTTTAGAGCAGAGCCTCTAAGCTGCTTCCCTCCCAGGCAATGTGGCATGAGCCAAGAGGCTGGGAGAGCTAAGAGTCTCCTATCACAGAACTCCAGGAAGGGTGCAGACATACGGAATCCCTGCACTCAAGCTAGAAGATCCCCAGCATCCCTTGCGCCAGACCTACCTGTATAGATAAGAGAATACTGTTCAGTTCCTTCAGCTCCTGTTGTGACTGCAAGTTGATGGTGGCCAGCACTGGGAAGGCAACAGAGAAAGAAAACACAGTCTTGAAGTCACAAAGACTTTTTGAATTACCCAAATCTTCAATCCACCAGCATAAAAAAATATGGCTAGTGCAAATACTGTTCCCACCTCCCATTAGAAGCTGGCTGTTGTGATGCCAAGAGACTTGCCTATATTGTGTTCTTGGAAACTCCGCCATTCACTACAGAACAGAGACACAACACTCAGCATCTGATTTTACTGGTGTAATGTTTGCAGGCAGAGTAAAGGCTCTCTGAACTACTGCTGTAGGAACCAGAGCCTGAGCTCTACACGGCACGCCAAGTGCAATGGTGAGGCCTTTGTACGCCAAGGGCAATGATCTCAATGAAGATTCGTGTCTCATTTCTTGATAAGAATTCAGTCTACTCTATTCCACGATGTGTTTATTTTTAAAATGTAACCAGTATTGTATACAGCTTCCCATAAGTGAAATGCACACTCAGGAAAAAATGCTACTGCTAGCTGGTGGCCATGGCCCTGCCACAGTAACTGCCAGCTGCAGAACTTGACTCCAAGGACCCTTGCTTACAGTCCACTTGAATGGTCAGCTGCAGATGAATGGGATCAGGAGTGACAAAAAGACTGGCCACTTCCAGTTACCATTCAGGAGATCAGGCCATGGTAACCAGCAAAGCAAACAAAGCTAAGGCTGTGAAGGTACAGAAACTTCCCTCGTGGTCCATGATTTGTCAGCAGCAGAGCAGGGCTGCAAACTCAGGACCCTTCACACCAAGACATTATCCTGCTTCTAGCAACACACAGGGGAAGATTCCCAACTAGAACTCTCCCTGTCTAAAGGTAGCCATTCCTTTTGGGAAGCCTGTTTAAAATCTCAAAGTCAACCCAATGCACAGAGCTAGCCGAACACACACACACAGCCAGGTCATGTGACACGCCATCACATTCAAGACAGGGATGGAAAGGTTGCAGGGAGCAAATGCAGAAGGGATGTGAGCACAAGGTGCCAAGGAAGCCTGGGAAAGTGAAAACCATGGAGGGGCCTAGAAGGGTGGGTTTGTTTTTATCCACCAGATCCCGTAAGTCCTTCCTCCACTTTGAGCATCATGAATGGGACCCTCTCCATCCACAGGCATCCTCCCAGCCCTGCTGTCAAGCCTCCTTTGCTCCAGTATCCATCCCTTCAGCAGGGTTGACATACTCTCAGGAAACAATCCCCTGGAAGCATGGGATGAGGAGTAGAAGGAAGGGTTGAAGGGGATTCCTGAGCAAGGGGCTCCTAAGCATCCCTCACATTTGTTCCTCAAATATCTGTGTAAGAACCAAAGACGGCCTCTATAGTAGCTCTAACACTGATATTTGAGGTTCCTGATGTGACAGTCCCCATGGCACCCTTACCCCCACAGGAGAAATGCTCACTTCCTTTACCCATCTTGAGAGCTTCATCTCTCCTCAAAAACTGGGTACAATCCTAACAGAAAGTCAGGGCATGCAGAACTAATGAAAGGAACGAATAAAATGTTACAAACAAAGGAGGCAAAGAATGGGAGCTAGGGAGGTCTCTGTGAAGACATTTACCAGGAGAGATGGGGAGTGACAAGGCTTGGGGACAAAAGTCAGGATGAGCCTAATGTGCATGCAGTAAATGCTTGTAATCCCACCCAGGAAGACCAGGGAAAAGGATCATGAGTTTGAGGACAGCCTGAACTGTGTGTGTATGTGTGTGTGTGTGTGTGTGTGTGTGTGTGTGTGTGTGAGAGAGAGAGAGAGAGAGAGAGAGAATGTGGGATTCCTCTCTGTATGCTGTGAATACCATTAGTTAATAAAGAATCTGTTTTGTGCCTACTGCAGCACAGAATAGGGAAAAGCAGGAATTGCAAGCAGATAGAGGAGGAGAGAGTAGGCAGAGTCAGAGAGAAAGCCATGTAGCCTCAGCAGACACCAGCTGGAACCTTGCCAGTAAACCATGAGCCTTGTGGCAAAATGTAAAATAATAGAAAAGGGTTAATCTAAGGTGTAAGAACTAGCTAGAAATATACTTAAGCTAAACCGTATTGCAAATAATATAGTTTCTGTGTGATTATTTCAGGTCTGGGCTACCTGGAACAAACTAGCAGCATCCCACAACAGAGAAAGAGAGGAAGGGAGGGAGGGAGGGAGGGAGGGAGGGAGAAAGGGAGGGAGAAAGGGAGGGAGAAAGGGAGGGAGAAAGGGAG
>JABTXL010005632.1:64363-127445 GCA_025134845.1 Neodon shergylaensis | reverse complement strand
GAGAAAGGGAGGGAGAAAGGGAGGGAGAAAGGGAGGGAGAAAGGGAGAGAAGGAGGGAGAGAGAGAGCAGGGAAGAAAAGAGAGGAAGATCTGAGATAAAAAAAAAAAAAAGCAAATGGCATGGTGACTCCACTAAAGGTGAGACCTAATCACTCTGACTCGCCACCTGATTCCCACGCTGCAGAGCAGGGAAGCCCACCAGCAGACCTGCAGCAAAGATTTTATGTTATAAATTTTATTGTTATTTTTATGTTATGAGCCCTGTACTGCACCAGTGAGAAAGGGAAGGTGTGTGAGACCAAGGAAAGCCCAGCCATCCACGGAAACAGAAGGACAGCTTCAGAATGCTAAGTCAATAGATGTAGAGTTGCATGTGTGGGCTGTATAGAAACAGGAAGGCAAGGTGAAAGTCGAAAGAAAAAGGTACAGTTTCAGATGGTTGTTTCTGGGGAATGAGATGTGGAAGAAGGTGTATTTCTTGATAAGTTTTTAAAATTATTATTTTACTTATAGGCCATAAGAATGAATGCTTTAACTTTTTTAATTAAAAATAATTATTCCAGGCAGCAATGATCTCCGCTGCCCAAGGGTGGGAGCTTGCAGGGAAGGATGGGTGGGAATGGAAAGAGCACCTTCAAAGGCCTTTTATAGGCTGTCTCACACCCCATAACCCCATCACATGGGCCTTGCTAGCAAACATGAGTGGATGGTGCCACCTTGTGGAACTAACAGGAATCACTACTGATCTTTGTTAGAACCAAAGAGCATGACTGTTTCATTCAAGGTACTTGCTGTAGATAAGAGCCTTTTCCACTCCATCTACCCAGCAGTCATTCCCAGAGGCAACCATGCCAGGTACTGTGGAAGGGAAGTCAAGTTAAAAGTCACCATCTACAAACAGGTCAGTCTACAGAGGGAAATACAAAACGAACAGAACAGACAGAAGGAGGCGCTACTGCACAGCACCGGGCCCACAGGAGTTACAGCCTCTGTCAGCATGAATCATGCGTGAGCACATGTTCAAGCACAGGCCCTATGAGACAGCCCAAGCCCACAGAGCTCACTGCTGCTGGGAGATAGATAACTAAGTTAAGCCAGCTATTCCAAAGGTTAAAAGGCAAATGGCAGAGTGGGCTGAGCCTTGTGAATGGAGTGCACGGTCTAACAGGGTGCTCAGAGAAAACCTCATTGCAAAGACCGCCAGGGAAGCAAGCCATGCAGATTCCCAGAAGGTGTGCAGAGTCACCAGACTGAGAGTGCTCTGTGAGAAACAGACCAGAGCCAGGAGGGTAGAACAGACGGGGAAAGAGCATACACACTGACTGGAGAGCAGCTCGGCCGGCCATGTGTGTGGAAACTGTTAGGTGTGCTGCTGGGGTGCAGTCAGGGTCATGGGCTGTGGGTGCAGGCAGTGGAGAAAGGCCGTGAGAGGGAAGACGGGGTGGGGGGATGTTCAGGGGTTGCTGTGTGGGCAGCCTATGCGGCCATTCTCGGAATACATGCTTCTCTTTCTTCTCTATGGAGCACTTGGAGCTCAAGAAGTAAGGCAGGATTATCTGGGTCATAAGCTTATCTGTTAGAGAATATGGAGTCTAGAGATATATGTAGTCTTGGCTGGCCTGGAACTCACTCTGTAGCCCAAGCTGGCCTCCAACTCCTGACCCTCCCGCCTTCGCTTCCCTAGGTGTGTACTTTAAAAGGCCTGACCCATGGGTTGCATTCTCTAAGGTAAGCACAAACTGCTGCATTAAGACAAGCTTGATGGGGGATCGATGAAGGACTGCAGCATTGCAACAACCGAGGTGACAAAACACATCTGAGGAGAAAAGTACAGATAAAAGAATGCGCCAGCAGCTGCTGTGCCGGGCAGGAGAGGGCTGAGAATAACTGCAAGGTTTGATGTGATTGTGGGGAAATGGAGCTGCAGTTTTCTGATAAAAGGAAACCTGTCAATGGGGGCAGCCACCTGTAGCACGCTGAGCGCCCCACGTGCTTAGCAAGAACAATGACCAGATACAGCCGGCCAAGTACTTGGGTATCTGAAAGATCTATGGTAAGGCACTTGCTAAAAAGAAGAGGAAGGGGCCATGGGAGTTGCTGTGGAGCCTGATGGCCCTGCAGCCCAGAGAACCAAGCCCTGTGCACCACAGGCACCAGGGAAACTCCAGCTTTTATCTCAGACCATGCCCAGAGGACTGTGCAGAAGAGTCAGGCAGGCAGCCTCCTTCAGGTACCTCCGTCAACCACTCCCTTTTGCAGGCCATCTTTGTTGTCTGAGGTCAGGAGCATCTCTATAATGCCACGGTCTTCCAAGGCCTGTTTGGGGGATAAAAGGCAAGTTAAACTCAGTCCTCATCTCTCAGAGCTCCTATAGGGTCACCGCTGAAGCTGAGTTAGTCCACAGAAAGAGAGAAATCTAGCAAAGTGTGTCTCTGCATGTCGTCTATGCCTACAATATTCAGCGAAGTTCCAATAAGTGTTTGGTTTCTGAGTGTGGCAAGGACAGGGCCACTGAGCTCTGGCAGGCCTCCATTGCTCCTGACGGTCTGCCCAGTTTGGGGACACACATAAGCTTACTCAGAGGCTGGCTCCCTGGGGCTAGATGCCATGCTATCACATGGTAACTACCTGCGGAGGTCACCAGTGGAACACTATTATTCCCCCTTCATCCACACCACAAACAAGAAGCCTGTCTCTTCCCCACTCTGAGCTGGTGTGAGCTTGGTCAGTAGCAGGAGCTACGATGACCCAGTCATACCTCCTGGCATGGCCATCGAATACTGCCCATGCTCAGCAGAACTTGAAGCAATCCCCTTGGAGAGCATAAATGAAACTGTCCTTGGGGGGACAAAGTAACTGCTAACGTCAGAACATTAGGCATGACGCTAAGCACTTTGACTGTCTCCTGCACTCTTCATAGCGAACATCTGAATAAACAGACAGTGTCGGAAGAGCTGAAGGAAGTATGATCAGTTACAGAGGTCATGTGAGAGGCGGGGCTGAACTCAGAACACACGTGTCTACCCACACACTCCACTCTGGAACTTTGGACTCAAACAGTCCTCAAAGATGATTATTTCCCCTGCTGCATTCTTATGGAAACAGAGGGGTAGCATCTAACCCTAATGCCAGACACATGTGCTGTAAAGACAGAGTAGAAGGGGCTCCAACTCTCAGGATGACAGGGGCTGGAACATTTAAGCCATGAGGAATATTGGCGAAATGTCTATTAAAATCCCTGGACCAACCTTCTTCAAGTACCAACTAGTTACTCACTGACACAGAACACTTCATTTTCTACACCCTTAATTTTACAGCCATTAATTTCCCAACCTTACCCTTTAAAGGCCAGTTACTATTTCCCAAGTATCAGTCAAATGCCAAGCACAGAGCTCCCACATTCAGAAGCCTTAGGAAAAGGCATTCTTGTGCCCATTTTGTAAATGATAAGAGTAGAACTCAGAACGTTGAGGGGCTCATGGCCAAGGTCATTCAATGCCAGTGGTATGCACATCTTGCCACACCCCCAGGAGAAGTTACATACAGTTCAGAGGAGAATCCTCCCAAGAGCCTCAAACAGGTGGAGCTCTGGGCATCAGGGAAGTATGACTGTACAGACAAGGTCCCCTAAGGAGCTAGTCTCTCCTCCTGATGCTCCTCGGGGCTTTCCTTAGCTGCATCACTGGTAAACAACTGCTGGAGATGGACAATGCTCTGGGGAGATTGACAAAGGAACAGAGCAAGAGAGACGATGGAGTCTGTGCCCAGAACAGGCTTTTTTCCAGGTAACCCAGGACAAGGAAGCTAGATGTATGCTCTGTCCAGAATATGCACAGTGCATTCCCTTGCTCCTTTCCAGCTTGAGCAATCCCACCCTTCCTAGACAGCCTGTATCCTACTAAGAGCTCTCCTCAAGTAAGAAGGAAGAGGCATGAGGTCAGAGACTAGACTCTGGAGCATGTGAGCATCAGTCTCCAGTCTGTGAGAACAGAAGTGATTTCTAGACAGAAAATGAAACTGGGGGTGACAACATCGGCATTTAGTCGGCCAGACCCAGAGAGCTCACACCATGGCCAGCCTTCCACAGTGCACTGAAAGAAATGCCAACGATGCTATCCAAGTCGCTTATTGACAACTTCCTGTGTACCAGGTCACTTGATGTCATATAACACGAAAGAGGCAGGCGCTCTTTTTAACCTCACTTTGTAAAAGATAAAAGGAAACTTAGAGAAACTGAGGCATTTGTTCAAAGCCTCGGCAACCAAGGGAGAGAAACCGGATCTGGATGTCAGGCTTCTCTTTGCTGTCCCCCTGCCATCCTTCTCTGGCATGCCATATGAACTGGCAGTTCTCACCCGCCCTGTCACTCTAGAATCAGACACCTGAGCACCGTCCCAGAGGTCCTCAGGATGAGCATGGCATGTAGCTAGTCAGGGACTTTACATTCCCTCAATAAAATCCATGCACAACCACCTATCTGGCTTTATGCTAGGATGAGGGAGATACTCCACAAAGCTTTCATCACCTCTTAATTAAGGAAATTCCTTTATTCTTAGCCCCTGGGACACTATATTTGTTCCTGTGCCTGTCTAAAACACCTGATTGTTCTAATAAACAGATGACCGGCCAATAGTGAGACAGGAGCAAGGATAGGCGGGGATAGCAGGCAGAGAGTATAAATAGAAGGAGAACCAAGAACCTAGAATGAGAGAACTAGGATCAAGAGAACAAGGAGAGGGGGACAGCAGGGGACAGCCACCCAACTACACAGCAAGCCACAGAGAAAGAAGTAAAGAAAGTTATACAGAAATAAAGAAAGATAAAAGTCTAGTGGCAAAGGTAGTAGGGATAATTTAAGTCAGGAAAAGCTGGCAAAAAACAACCCAAGCTACAGCCAGGCAATCATAACTAAGAACAAGGATCTATGTGTGATTTATTTGGGAGCTGGGTGGCAGGTCTTTCAAAAAAGCCATAAGAGCAAAACAACAAACAATGCTATATGAGCACTAAACATATCACACTAAACTCAGTCAACAAAGGGTAAATAAGTGATAACTCTGTAGAAATGAATGCTGGAAAAAATTCACTAATTAATAAGGTGGTGCTGGAGGCATGGTATATTAATTTCAGGAAAGTGTTAGGACAACATGTCACAGTCTGTAATATATTTCAGGGAAGGAGCATAAAGAAATGGATTAAATGGCCCTTACCTTCTTGATGTAAGGCATGTATGCACGGTCTTTGTTATAGGAACCATATTCATTCTCCACTTGCACAGCAATGATGGGTCCCCCGTACTTATACTAGGGCAAAGAGATAAACAATAAAAGCTAAATGGGTTATGGGAACCATAATATCTAAATTTAAATCCATCACAATGACATGCAAAGGAAATCAGGGTTTGGGCATGGATAGAACATATATCCAGGTAATATAAGAGACTATGTATATGTCCAGGTAATATAAGAGACTATGTATCTTCATTCTGTGCTGATTTTCTAAGTTCAAAATGCCATTAGTTAGTGAAGGTTTTCCCTGACCATCTGCAGAGACAAGGAAAGATAATTGTTTTTTCAATGTCTAATGTTCAACCAAAAAGCCTTGAGGCACACACACACACACACACACACACACACACACAAGGGAACATAATCCAGTGGAAGAACACTTTGCTAGCATGTGCTACACCCTAGGTTGGATGCTAAGAACCATAAACCAGAAAAGGGGGGAAGAAGGAGGGCTTTGATCAAAGAACATATACATATGTGTGAAAAATATTTAACATATGAAACTGTAAAAGAATAAATAAATGGAAAAAACTTCAGAAAAACCTAAAAAGCGTGTACACACACATACAGAAGATTTACTAGACAAAGTAAACAATAAATAAACTTGAAATGATTATTCGAAGTTATCTACCTTAGGGAAAGAAAAGAAAAATGAATGAAAAAATATGAACAGGGCCAAATGAACTTAGGGGACACCATTAATCAGACCAATACACATATCTTTGAAATGGAGGAGGAGGGGACAGAAGAAGAGGGGGAGGAAAAAGAGATGCCCTACCCCTAGATGAAGAGCTATAGGCAATTAAAGCCAAATTAGAGAGGAAGAGTCAGTCTTCTCTAGAAACAAGCCTCCCCATGGGATATCCAACAAACAAGTGGTCAGCACTAAATAAGCAAATATACAAGCAACACTAAATGAATTCAGCAGGAGCATACATATGTATATATATACATATGTATGTATATATGTATAAAGAAGAGGTCAATAATTAAAGTGCGAAGGGGAGGGACATGGAAAAAGTTGGAGGGAGAAAGACAGGTGGAAATGGAGTAAACATAATACTCATGCAAAAAATTCTCAAAGAATAAAAATTTAAATTTAAAAGGAACTATATCAACAGTGTATTTGAAGAAATAATGCCTGACCAGGTATGAGGGCATGAACCTCTTATCCCAGCACTTTGGAGGCTGAAAAGGATTGGAAGTCCAAGACCAGCTTGTATATATAGTGAATTTGATGTCAGCTTGAGCTACACAGCAAGACCTTGTCAAAACAAAAACAAAAGAAGAAGGAGGAGAAGGAGCAGGAGGAGGAGGAGGAGGAGGAGGGGAAGGAGGAGGAGGAGAAATGGAGGGAGGAACAGCAGCAGAAGAATAGTTGAATAGTTGAAAATCCCTCAAATTAAAAGAAATTTTTAAATTTTAAAAAGCCAGTTATCAAAGTCATGTGATTAAGGCATGATGACATTGTTTGTGGAAATTAATTTTAATATTAATTGGATTTTTAAGTTTTCTTCATATAATGTATTTTGATCATATTCTTTCCCCTCCCCTGACTCCTCCTAGATCTTTTCTACTTCCCAACCCACCCAACTCCATATTCTTTCTCTCACTTGATGATAAAAGAAAATCAAAACAAAGACAAAAATACCAAAGTAAAACAAGCAGACAAAAATATAGAATGTATTTTGAATTGTATTGTCCACCTATTCCTAAGTTGTTGCCTGCCTTGGGGTGTGGTTGATATACCCAGTGTCACTCCATTGGAGAAAACTGGCAATCCCAAATAGCTTCTTAGTTAGAGATGAACTCTGTTCACTTCCCCTTCCCCATGCTGGGATTGTGTCTGGCTTGAACTTGCACAGGTTTTGTGCATGCTGCCACAGTTTCTGAGTCATCAACCACCACTGTCAGGTGTATAATTGATAAAGACATCTTCCCCATTCTGTAGCCTGCCACTTGGTAAAACGATGATGTCCTTTGCTGTACAGAAGCTTTTTATCTTCATGAGGACCCGTTTATTAATTGATCCCAACGCTATAGGTTTCATTAAGAAAGTCCTTTCCTATGCCAATGAGTTCATGTGAATCTCTACATTTTCTTCTATCAGATTCAAGGAATGGTTTTACATTGAGGTCTCTGATCCATT
The DNA here is from genome assembly GCA_025134845.1 of Neodon shergylaensis. Taxonomy (NCBI): domain Eukaryota; kingdom Metazoa; phylum Chordata; class Mammalia; order Rodentia; family Cricetidae; genus Neodon; species Neodon shergylaensis. Next base: position 120,008 of record JABTXL010005632.1, on the reverse strand, counting down.
TGGAGTTGAGTTATGTGTAGGGTGATGTGGACATTTTGTATTCTTCCACTGGCAGCCATCCAGTTTGACCAGTACCACTGATGGAGATGCCATCTTTTCTCCAGTGTGTATTTTCTTTTGATTCTTTGCCAAAAAACAGGTATTATCTCTGGATCTTCAGTTCTGTTCCATTGATCAGCATGTCTGTTTTAATGCCAACCTCATGCTGTTTTTATTAGGAGAGCTCTTAACACAACTTTAAATCTGGGATAGTGATACTTCCAACATTTCTTTTATTATTCAAGATTGTTTGAGCAACCCTAGATTTTTTGTTGCTTCCATATGAAGTTTCAGGTTTTTGGGGTTTTTTTTTTTTCAGTAAATAATTGTGTTGGAATTTTGATGGAGGTTGCATTGAATCTGTAGACTGCTTTTGGTAGGGTGGCCATGTGTACTATATTCATCCTACTAATTCATGAACACAGATTTTTCTATCTTCAAATATCTTCTCCAATTTATTTCTTCAATGTCTTAAATTTTTATATTTACTAAGGTTATTATGAAAGATATTGTTTCCCTGATTTCTTTCTTGGTATGTTTTTCATTTGTATATAGGAAAGCTACTGACTTTTGTATTAATTTTGTGCCCAGATACTATTACTGAAAATATCTATCAGCTGTAGAAGTTTCCTGGTGGAGTTCTCAGGGTCTTTTACATATATAACCATATTGTTTGCAAACATGAATACCTTGACTTCTTCCTTTCCTATTTATATTTTCTTGGTCTCCTGCAGTTGTCTTATTGCTCTAGCTAAGATTTCAAGTACTTTGTTGAGTTATGGAAAGAGTGGACATCCTTGTCTTCTTCCTGATTTTGGTGGAAATGCTTGGAGTATCTCTCTGTTTAGGGTAATGGTGGCCAAGTGCTTGCTGTAAGTGCCTTTTTATGTTCAGATACCTTCCCTATATTCCTTATCATTCTCATTTTTAGAAGCTGATGGATTTCCTGTTCTTGCACTATACCTGCTCTTTCCTGAAGCCCACGTTTCCCTCCCAGGTGATTTCGGATGTTCCTGAAGTTTTGTGTAGCAGTTCTGTAAATGGTCTGCACCACTTCCCAAATCCACATTTTCCTGAGCTAGAAGGTTAAAAGTTTGAATTGTGTCAATCAAAATCTATATGCTGAAATCATAACCTCAAATGGCATTAAGAGACAGACCCTCTGGAAAGTGATTATATCATGAGGATGGAGCCCTCATGAGTGCATCAGAGTCCTTATGAAAAATACCACAGCCTGCGGGGTAGACACAGAATGCACACCTTCACAGGTGAGCCATCCAAGGTGGGAGGGAAGAGACAGAGGAGACAACAGGGATTGAGGGTGGAGGGGAGAGACTGACTGACTGATAGACTGACTGATTGACTGACTGAATGATTGATTATTGATTGGACCTCTGGCTTTGGGAATGGTTCCAGCTTTCCCGATGTTTTAAGCTGTCATAGCTCCCCTAGCTGTTGTTTCTGTCACAGAATAGTTTTTCCCTAGCTGCTGTTTTTAGCCATCATACAGCAGTGGGCTTGTACTGCAGGTTTCAATTACCCATGACAAATGACAGTATGAAAGTATGAAATGAAAAGTTCCCTATAAACAATTCACAAATTTTAAGCTGTCCATAAATTTAGTGGGAGGAGTAATCTGACGGGAGCTGGCGCCGTCCTATCATGTTCAGCCTGACTGTAAGTCATCTTTGTCCAGGCTGTCCCTGCAGCAAACAACCTGTCTGTCAGTCACTTAGGGCCACCTCAGTCTCAGAGGAATTGCAGGACTTCACTACTTAGGTTCAAGTAGTCCTGGCTGTACTTTCAAATGGCCCTAAAGTATAAGATTAATGATTCTGGTGACTTTATTACAGAATATTGCTATAATGTTCTATTTTATGATGTTATTAGCCTTCATGTCTTACTGTGTCTGATCCATTTAGCTTCACTGTGCATATCTATAAAAAGGAACATGTCATATATGTAGGGTTTATCCTATCTCCAGTCTCAAGCACCCATTAAGGGTCTTGGAATATGTCCCCTCTGATAAGGAGGATTCTTATGTATTTAATTATGATTTACTGCATACCTGAAAGGGCCATCTTTTTTTAACATACATTTCACACAGTAAAAGATCATGAGAAACAATTGTGCTGTGCCCATGCACAAAATGGCTACATTATTCCCATGACTCAGAATACATTCCTAGAACAACCTTCCCTCCTCCTCCCACCACAAAATGTGCTGGACCATCTCAGTAACTGTGTTCCCTGGGAAAACCTCGGCCAAGAACTTCCAAGCTTCCTGCTTCTTTCATATTTAGCAAAGCCTGGTATAGTAAATAAAAAAGCACTCAGTTACATCTGATTTACAATGAAGATTTTCTATAAATAGGCAGTAGTTTGTAAATATAAACGTGGCTCAAGTGATATCAGGACATATTTATAAAAGTTTTTCCTTGCTTATCTGACTTTCATACTCTCCCCAACAACCTGTTTCATCCGGCTGTTCATTCTGACTTATGCTATTAGGAATGTTCCAAACCATTAACCCAAGAGTGATATTTTTTTTTCTCAGTACACCAGTTTTTTATTGCTGTACTAATTTCCGGACATCATTCTCTGTGGTTTTACAAAGCAACTGGGTTAATTAATTCCACTCCTATTTGTTATTGCTTATAATTGCTGCATAAAATATTAAGATGCTTCCTCCCTAAGTTTCATTTTAGTATATTTGTTTTGAACAGTCAGTGTGAATTGTACAGCACCTTTTGGCAGCACAGGGCAGTACTTTAAAAACATCAGTTAGAGCTTTGTACTGACACAGCTCTCTTCTGTCCTATCCTGGGCCTCCCATGCACACTGTGCCACGCAGCACAGAGTCACTGTGTTGTGGGGACTCTGACACATGCATGCTTCAGTTCCTAGGGCATCCTATCTACTCAAGCCCCACCGGAGCTCTGGCCGCACAGACTAATATGAGTCCTCATGCTCGGCTGTCATTTCAGCACTGACTGAGACCACACTAGGATGCACACTCTTTGAAAATGTAAGTATCGCAGTCCTCCGGGTCTCCCGCAGTGGTGAAGAATGTATGGGTGTGTTGAGAAAAACTGCAGGATTCTCATCTGGGAGTTTACCAAGGGCTGCCTGATATTCATAAGGCAGGCAGGAAAGAATCAAAAAGTCTTCCTTCTTTTACCTGGAGTGGCACCACCCTGGACATCAGGTGGTCAAAATAAAGGTCCACTGCTTTAGTGAAGCCACGGTACGTTGTTCTCAGCTTCATGTTTGGGTCTTGGAGGAGCCAGCTTGGAGAAGGAAAAAAAAGGAGTATCAGTGCCAGGGTCTGTGGTTTCCCTTAGGCAGGCTCATGAGCAGTGCGAAGGAAGCAGCTTCATACAGTTCAAGAATGAGTCTGGAGAACAGGTCAGGGAGGGTTAGTCACCACCCCACCACCTCCAATTAGCTAGGAAGTCAGGAAGCTACGCACACAGTTCAGAGGCAAGCACACCATTGTGCCAGCCTACACACCAAATGCCTTGGGAAGTCAGAGTTCAATTTCACGCCACAGGAGCGTTCACTGTCTACTGGAATGAGAAAAGCAAGGCCTAGTTTTCAAGCATTTACACTAAAGAATCAAAACAGGCATGGCCGACACTCCTGGAACCCCAGCACTCAGGTGACGCTGGAGGATAGGAAGGAAAACCAGCCTGAGCTAAAGAGGGAGTTGGCAGGTCCAGTCCGAAGGCAGGGGCAAAGGCAGTGCCAAAACGATTCATCCTTCAAGGATGTCCCAGAGGACCTAAGCTGACTGACTAAGGAACTCCTGAGCAGCAGCAGGAGGCCAAGAAGACACCTTCCCTGATCTGCTGCGGCCACAGATTTCCACAGAAACTCAGCACCATCCAAAGGAAGTCCTGAGAAACGTATTTTCTACCAGAAGACTCGGAGGTCTCCCTTCCCCTAACTCAGAAATGGGACAGCAATGTATCAAGGAATGCCAGTCGGTGATGAAAGTCTGGCAGAAATGTCTCCCCTAGCCTGAGCTGCATGTCCCGGTCTATCAAACAGGCCTAGTTTCTCACCACACAGATACCCTACCCTCCTGGAAAACCCTCATGAATAGGCAGGAACCCCCCAACCATGACAAGGGAGCAGGGATCTGAGAGTGGGCGTCCCTACTGCTTCTAATTTAAGACTGTTAAACCCCGCTGGCCTCCCGTGCCCGGCTCCAGCTGAGCCCAAGGAAAATGCTGACAGTGGCACAGGTGTCTAATCCGCCAAGAGGGGCAAGCAGCTCTGCCTCTGCTCACAGCTGTCATGAACACTGTGCCAGGTCAGACTGACGCTGGATGCTGGAGAGGGGACAAGCTGTGCCCCTGAGGGAGGGGCAGGCCTTGCTGGAAACAGAGCAGATAAAGCCTGACCATAATACTCGTGTTGTGAGGAAAGAGCTCCCCACGCTACTTCTTTCCTCTGGGGACAGCACAGGTGGGCGGAGGCTATGCTGGCCACCTGTAATTAACAGCATAGGTGGGCGGAGACTGAGGCTAACCACCTGTGATTGATGCTGTGTGGCCAGATATGGCAACGCCAATTAAGACAGAACTTGTTTTGATGGGAAAGGAAGGCAGCCTTGCTGAGAAAGAGGAAAGGATGTGGGTCCATGTGATAGATACCCATCCAGACCCCACTTCCAGAGCATATGTTTAAAACACTGACCTTTGTGGAAACTATACTTAGAAGAATGGACTCAGGAGAATTGAGGGCAGAAACCACAACACCAACTCCTCCAAACTACAGCAACACTTGGGGGTTTTAATAAATCAACAGTAATATCATCAAGAAACAGAGCAGGTTTGGTTTGCCTCATGTTGCAGTAAGGGCCAGATCAGATAAGGAGCCTGCCTGGGTACCTCTCCAGTAGGGCCAGAAGAATGAAACACTTCCAAAGAGATAAGCATTCCACTGCTGCCACCTGACACATAGAAAGACCCAAGGGTACTGGACAAGGGCAATCACTGCAGCGTTCTTCCAAAGAGCCCATGGCACTGCCACCTGCTCCAGGAAGGAAATGCTATACAGAAAGAAAACTACCTTAAAAACAAACTAAGCCAACCCCTGTAAGCCTCAGAAATGGGCATCCAGACCCCTCTCTCCGGCAACTCTGGAGACCCACACTGCCCTTTCTCACCTGGGCAAGCCCCCGAGGTCAATCTCACTACAGATGTAGGGCCCTGGTCGCAGAATCACCCACAGTCCAATCTTCGCAGCCAGCTGGATAAAGGCCCTAGGGAGGGAAAGAAAGTCAGCCCTGAGCATCCAGAAGAAAGGATACAGGAGGAGTCACAGGCACGTGGGGATTAAACCTCTCCTGTTCCTCCCCTGCCTTTTTTTCTCTCAACCAGGGAACATGGGATGACGAAGACTTGGCCCCAGCTCAACATAGCAGGGGATTCCTGCACCAGATAGGGGCTCAAAAGTCCTGGAAGCTGGGTATGCACTGGCTCCTTGCATCAGGACCACTGGGATTTGTCAGACAGGATACAGGGCTTTGTCTCCAACAACAGCCTTGTTAACCCAGAAACAGCCCCAATCCCATCCCAAGCATATGGACCCCAACACAGAATCTGGTGGGATCTGGGATCTTGGCCCTCTGGACTCTAGTGAAAAAGAGGATTGCAGCCTATAGGCTGAGTACCTGGGTAACGAGTCACAACAGGGGAGCATCTAGGCCCTAAGTTCAGAACCTTTCTAAGCATGCTAAGAACAAGGCTCCAGATTCAGTCTCAGTCAAAGCAGCAACAACATCCTGAGTGCTCATCATCAACCCCAAGTAACTTCCAATCCCAGACCAGATATAAAAGCACCAAGACTACATACTCCAGGTCCAGGTTCCCAGAGAAGTTGAATTTGCCTCTTTCTGGCTCATGGAGGTTCCAGGGCACATAGCTGTAAGAGACAAGATAATTGCAGGTAAGTTTGATCATTCGCATGAACATTTTTATCTCTAACACCCACGATGATGAATAAAGAGACGACAACATTCAATAACTTCAAATCTTGGAGACCAGATATGGGGACTTCAGAAAACTCAAGACAAGTCCTCGGAAGAATATGACATCTCCTTAGGCAAACAGAAAGTCAACCAGACTTAATGACATATGAGCTCCATGGAATAAAAGGCCAGGCTCTGTGCCCCAGGTCAGCACACACTGTAGTATTCCTATGACCTGTAGTTCTCTACGAGGCTGTACACATTACTCTCAACAGTGCTGTGATTGTCTTTTTAATACCCGTCTTCAGAGTCAGCTCATGAGCCATGCGAGGGAGTTCATGTCCTTGATTAGTCATCACAGCTTTTCTCCTGATAATGCAGCATTTCTACCTGATAGTCGTCTTTATTTCATAGAGATAGCACCTCAGGAGCATTTTTATTTATTTTTATAATTGTTAATAACATGTGTCTGGAGAGTGATCTATGTGCAGGTGAGTGCAGGCTCCACAGAGACCTACGCTGCCTCTGGAGCTGCAGGAACAAGCAGGTTGTGAGGTGCCTGACATGAAGGCTGAGAACAAACTCCGGTCACTCTTAACTGCTCAGACACCTCCTCCAGCCCCTAAACCTATTTTTTAGCTGGTTTGCCTAGCCTACATTTCATCTTGTGTCTGCCACAGAACAGTCGTCAGGCTAGGTGCAGGGAAGGCAGTCACAACAATCCAGAGGTCTTTCCAGAAAATAGATGCTGAACTGGTGTCAGCATCTTGGGACCCTAAAACTTGGGAAGCAGCAGTTGCTTGTGGAAAAAAGTTGCTTGTCAGTCTAGACAACGTGGCACACCTGCAATCCCAGCATTCAAGACTCTACTCAGGGAGGACGGAGAGTTTGAAGCTAGCCTGGGCTGCACAGTAGAGAACCTTTCTCAAAAAAGAAAATCACTTGTAGTAGCCTTTATAACAACAAAAAGGAGAAGACACTAGGAATGCAAAACTACAGTGGAAAAGTCATCTGAGAGCACGAGGGAGGTAACGGTTCTCCACTGCACAGAGGCTCCAGGAGAAACTAGACTTGTAGACAGCTTGGCCATGACTGCAGGTGAGCCTTCAGAACTGTGAAAAAGCAAGTTTATTTATTCAAACCACAAGATGAAGAAACCAATCACCTCCCATATCTAAGCTCCTCTCTGTCTCTGTCTCTGTCTCTGTCTCTCTCTCTCTCTCCAGTACTGTACGGTTGCATCTCCTCTACTTTATCTGTAGGGAGCTCTATAGAGCTTGCAAACCTAAGCAGGCAGCATGGGCTAACTTCCTCTCATAGCTTTCCTCCTGCAAGCACCAGGGGCCCCAACTTGGTAGCCAAGCTTGGTGGAGAGATGGGGAGGCGGCACTTACGTGGTAAGGGTATTCAAGCCACAGGCTTTCATTTTGAGCAGGCGGTCCTTCCAGTATTCCCTGGGCACACGGAAATAGTGTATGGATCCCCCAAAAATCTGAAAGGTGGAGTCCTCCAGCATGAAGTCTGGGCCTTTTGTTCGAAGTCCCAGGCGCCGATGCTGGAGCCATAGAGGAAGTAGAGTGCTCCAGTTCAACCTGAAAAATCAAAGGCCCTCATGTAGCCCTGAGGTTTCTACAGCAGTGAGCATGGGTACAGAGATACACATTGTGTCCTTCTGTCCTTCACAAGTCCTCTGCTTTCTCTTTCACCTGCTCCCAGGGTGGCCAGGCAAAGCTCCCACCTTCCCACTTAGCCAAACCTTGGCAGGTGACTTTCTTCAGCACTACTTCCTGGGCTGGGCCCCACTGCAGGGGAAGTGCAAGCTGATGCTGCAACCAGGAACAAGACAGACACAATGTTCAACATGAAGACACGTAGGCTAAAGGGAGAGAGGATGAGGAAGGGTCAAGCTACGTGGGGAATTGTTCTCTAGTGTCACAGACAAGAACAGCTGCAGCTCATGGGCTTCTACTATTGCTGGTTGCTCTAAGCCATCAGACTAAACATTAAAGCAAAGGCTACCAAAACAGTACCTGAGAGCCCCCTCATGGTCACAGCCGCCAACTTTGGGGTTCAGATACCTAGAAAGAGGCATCTGGATTAAATGGCATCCGTTCACTGAGCAGATATGAAGTTATTACCATCAACACAGAATGGCAGGGGCCTGTCCATGAAGGCTAGGAAGCAGCTGCAGTCCATGAAAAAGCTCCTATAGATGTCTCAGTGGTTGGCTGGCCAATGGGAGCCCTCAACTTGTTCCCCGTGACTTACACAACTAGAAGTCTCTCTCTTTATCTAGGCTCTTAAAGGTCACTAGAAAAAGTCAACAAGAACTGGTTTAGGAAAGTTGGAGACAGAAAATAAGAACATAAAAATATTCGGTGCAAAAACCATTTTTATTTTTTTTTATTTTTTTATTTTTTTTGGTTTTTCGAGACAGGGTTTCTCTGTGGTTTTGGAGCCTGTCCTGGAACTAGCTCTTGTAGACCAGGCTGGTCTCGAACTCACAGAGATCCACCTGCCTCTGCCTCCCGAGTGCTGGGATTAAAGGCGTGCGCCACCACCGCCCGACGCAAAAACCATTTTTAGCTGACCTTTCTTCGTTATAGATCCTACAACGAGAGTAAATATTACCAGGCAGACTCCTCTGCAAAAAAAAAAAGTCACCTTTTTTATTTCATAGTGCCAGGAACTATGGCCCTGAGGCCCCAGAATAGGCAGTTTACTAAGAGTGCAGACACTACATAGGCATCACGGCCTACTTGGGGATTCTCTGGGACAATTCATGGACAATAAAAATTACTTTTGGTCTGTGACTTCTGGCTTCTGACACCCTCAGTTTCCAAACCTTCCAGTAGCCATGTCTGAGGAGCAGCGGGTGGCAGTTGAGCTCTAGGAGACTGGCTCACCAGGGGGCAAAGCACTGATGGACAAGTCTCAGGCAAGGATCTGAGGGCTTCAGCTCCAGAATGTTTCCTGTTACTGTTATGCCTTTACATTTGCCGCTGCCACTTTTCTCTGGTATCTAGCATGGTGTGAATGGGGGTGGGGGGATACACACTGCCTTTATTGTAGTGTGATTATCTCATGGAAATACCTTGTTCTACTGGCCATTTTTACCTGTGGGTTAGCATGAAGATTTCCTCTTATGTTGTACTGTTTAACCAAAGCAATGATTTTATTCAATAATAGTATCAGCTTAAACAGAATTTTGATGATTGAGGATTTTTAATAATATAGTAAGTGATTGTGATAGAGGTTAGTTTAATAAGAAAATTAATATAGGTAAAAACAGGATACGGCATTGTCCCCACCCCTGATAAAGCAGGGGCTGCAGAGGATAGAAAATAATAACAAGGAAGTGTCACACAGCTAGACTGTGGCTTAGGTTAATGATTAAGAACAACAACTGTGTCCCAGAAACTAAGTTAGCTCAAGTTCTTTTAATTTTAATGTTGGGAGATATGTTCATGGGTTTCAGTATGCATCGTAGCTAAAACAAAGATTTAATTTTTATTTATTTATTTTTTGGTTTTTCAAGACAGGGTTTCTCTGTGGTTTTGGAGCCTGTCCTGGAACTAGCTCTTGTAGACCAGGCTGGTCTCGAACTCACAGAGATCCGCCTGCCTCTGCCTCCCGAGTGCTGGGATTAAAGGCGTGCGCCACCACTGCCCGTAAAACAAAGATTTAAATAACAACTTAAAGTTAGATTAAGATTTTTTTGTTAATGGTTTTGAGGTAGAAAATTTTGGGGAACAATTTAAAGTTTAGGGACATAGTTGAATAAGGGACTCAGAGGTCAAGAAACAAGAACAAAGCCTAGTAATTATTAGTTGATGTACCATTTTTGCTAGGATGGGTTGGTGACCAAAGATGATGATGAATTCCTTGTGCCCATTTCTGCCCTTAGCTTCCTGTATAAAAAAACTGTTGTATAAGTACCGCGCGCTAACCGATTGCGCCACTGGAGCTCCAAAAAAAAAAAACTGTTGATGGGTGGGTATTCATCCTGAGGATTTACAGTAAAGCTGACTGGTTGTTTTTCATATATAAAAGTTTAGATTCATGATTCTTTTGAGATTTTTTTATAAGATTACCTTCTAAGATAAATAATAAAGTGATTTATTCTTTCCTTTCAACCACAAAACACAGCTTGCCAGCAAAAGAACTGGCTGAGAAAAATACCTTGCTTGCTTATACTCTGTTAATCTATAACAAGTTGCTTGGATATGAATGTATGTGGGTTCCTGGGAATAATTTGTTTCTCACGTATGATACATAAGATGTTTAATCACGTAAGGGAAATGAGAAACATGCACTTTTTCTCTTGTATTCATTGCGATCATTCAATTGAAAAGTATAATGTAACCACACTATCATTTTTATACTGCTTGAAAGATTTTGCTGGGGTATACAAACTGTAAGTGAAAAATTGGGGCAGAAGGGATATATTTAGGAAGAGGTAAGAAAAGAAATAAGGAAATGAGAAGATGGCAGAGAAGCCCTAAAGGTGTATTTGTGTATTTTCCCTTTCTCACCAGCCCCAGAGAATTGGATTTTGCCCCCCTCACCAGCCCCAGAGAATTGAATTTTGCCCCCATCACCAGCCCCAGAAAATTAAGCTTTACTCCCTCAGAGAGAAAAGTCAAGTTGAGCAATTAGTTCATCGGCTCAGTGGATCCCCTCAATCCCTGTGCTGCTGAAGGCTGGTCCTCACGGCAGCTGTACAAACCCATACAGGATTTCATTCTGTTTAGTCATCTTGGATAACCTGTGACCTAATCTCCCTCTCTGTCTCTCTGGAAGAAAGCTTCATGGTCCCACAAATGACTGGCAAATGACATCTGAGGATTTGTTCACCTTCTTGCGAGGATGAAAACGAACTAGCATCTAGATGCGAGTCCCCTGGAAGTATGCTTGCCCTAAACTCATAGCTCTAGCTCTTTGGGTAAGTTTCTTCTATGGAATGGGGATGATGCCTGTCAGAAAGGCCACTGAGAGGGTTAGGTAAAAATAAAATGGCCTGTGGAATGCAATGAATGTGTCTTCCTATTGTTTGAAAGCAAAACTCATGTTAGTGAACTTACATGGCACAAAGAACAGTCTGGGTGCATTTAATGACATTAATATGAAATAATCTCATGGTTGCCATTATTACCCTATTTTAGCAAATACTTTTAATGCTAAACTTTGTGTCGGGCTATCTTATTACACTGCCAAAACTTTTGCACCAAAAGTTCTATACAGTGAGAGCCTACCCACCAATCCAATTCCTCTGCCAGCAGGTAATTTACTCCAGCCAAGAGCCAAACCCTCAAACACTGCCACATCCACCTTGCATATAAGGATGGCTGCTTTGGGGCACAGGTAAGCAGTTACTGTGGAGACTGTGTGGCTCACACTACTGAGAACAGTTAATACCTGACCCTTGCCAGGAAACCCTGACATCTCTATCCTCCTTGAGGAGCGGTAGGTTATTCAAATGCTGCCCTGAGGTTCCCAGGCCTCCTGGCAGCAGGATCTCAGCAGGATCTTTCTTAGGCTGTAGGCTCTGGGCAGTTCAAGCTGTTTTGCACCTGTGCATCTCCCTTGGTTTGAGGACATGTCCTCTAAAGAATGCACTCTGCTTCACTTGACTGCTCACCTATCCCTAACACACACACACACACACACAAACCTGCTAGACTTGCCAGGCTACTATGAGTAATGACTGGAAAGATAGATTATTTTCTTTGTTTTTAATGTCTTAAAAGAGGAACACAATGACAGTCTGGTTATGAAAATATACATACACAGACAATCTCATTATTTTAAAGATATTTATAATACATGTTAGTGATCTCTCTATCAGGTAGCAATCTTTGTTCTCTGGACAGAAGTTGAAAAAAAATCTCTAAATATTGGCCAATGTTTGCATCATTCATTCCAGATTTCTTACTTTTGTTAGTGAGACCCTATAAATGTCTGTTTATAGGAGCAAGAGAGTCCTCATTCTGCTAAGCACAGAGACGGGTGGGGCTGGCTGGAGGCAGGATCTGTAACTCTCATTCCTTGCAAATAACACACACTCTTCCCTGCCCTAGTTGTGACCAATGCAGGCTGGTTTCTCCAAGTGTGGTCTGCAGACAGAAGAGTATGTCCATCTAAAGATTGTTAGAAATGCGGAAATCTGAGGCCTACTGAACCAAAACCTGCACTTTAACCAGATTCCCAAGGTTAAATACAAGTGTCGCACCCCTCTGTACTTTCTCCTTGAACAACACTCTTGACCAACAAATGAATCAAGGAAAGGAATCAGAAAATGCTTTGAGATGGAAAATAAAGGCACAACACAGAAAATATACAGTTCCATTCCAAATTTTCTTGAACTCCAAACTCCCCTGAGCCAATTAATGACTTAACATCTTTACTGCAATGTGTAGCAAGCAGATGGTTTGTCGTGCCCCACCACCCTGTGATACATCTTTTTCTCTTCTTCTCTGCTGACAGTTTCAAACTTCCAGGTGTTCAGGACCAGATACTGGAATCCTCCTTGACTCCTCTTTCTCTTCCTATTTCTTTGCCTTTTTATGCCCTATCATTTTCTAGATTAAAAAAATAAAAATGCTTGTCAAGAGATAGGAAATGAACACTGCAAGCAAGCACACAGTTAATTAACTGTCATCAAATTTCGAATTCTGGAAAGTGCAATTTTTTTCTGGAAATTTTCTGTTAGCCTACTAAACAAAACATCAATACCTCAAAAAAAGGAATGAATTCGGCGAGATAACAACATTGGTCAAGGTTGGGCTTCTCCAGAGAGTTCGCTGTGAGAAAAATGCGGTGACGCAAGTGAGATCTCTGTGCACCAAACTGCAGGACCAAGCTCCTTGCAAAGAGCTGTTCACACTAATCACGACCATTAATACTAATGATCACCATATTAAAAATTACCCCATAATTTCCTGAGTAATTAACTCGACAATATTAGAATACAGGAAATGCCAACTGTGTGGTTCTGACTGGCTAGTTTAAAGATCAGACCTTGGGGAACCGGGTGTGCTTTGCTATCTTCCTTAGTGAGCATTTCATGCATGGTCGCATTCTCTCTGAGGAAAACGGAGGCACCTGCCTTCTTTGGGGCTAGATGCTTATAGCACTGCTTTCTTCTAGAACCTCTGTTGCTCCTGTATCTTGACTTCATTTTAAGGAAGGAATTGGCCAGAAGGGCTCTGTCAGGCTCAGCTTAGTTAAGTTCTGTTCTTCCATCTAGAAGAAAGGGTAGCCCTGCTCACAGTCTAGATAAGGGGCCTGGACAAAGACACGTGTGTGGTATGGTGTGTGTGTGTGAGAGCGCGCACGTGTGTGTAGTGTGTTTGTGTGTGTGCGTGTATTTAGCGTGTTTGGGTGTGTGTGCATGTGTGTGTGCGTGCATGTGTGTGTGTGTGCGTGTGTGTGTGTGTGTGTGTGTGTATTCCTAACAGGACCTCATGAAACTCATCCCACTAATGGCAAGCAAAACACACAGTATTCACTGTAGCTTTGTAGGCTACAGACACAGAAACAGGCAACGGTGAAACATGAAGAAAGCCCTGTAAGGATGCGGGATGAAGGGTGAAGCTTCCTGATACTTTGCCACTAATAACTAAAGTGGGTCATGAGGACAGAGGGTACGGAACAGGTTCCAGCAGGAAGCATGTCCCTGAACGTAAGACGTGCTGTTGTGTAGCTGTGTTCAGAAAAGCGCAGAGGAGCAGGTCAGAAGTTACCACCGCTTTCACTCTGAAAGGGCCCATGAATGGATTTTCAACTCTCAAAGGAGATCTTGTAGGATGCTGGTATGGAGTTGGGGAGGGGGAGACCAGATCCTGCTACCACATCCTTGAACAATATACGCAGATCAGCCTGATTTCGGAGTGCCTCTCACCATGCCAGAGGATCATCTGTAAATCCTGCAAACACTGATCAGCAATAGGCTTTCAGTGGGGTTAGGAAGCTTCATTAGAGACACAGCCACCTCCTGCAAGCATCTGTTCACCACAGTCTGGCCAGACAGACCTAGATGGCCCAGGATCCCCAGAAGTCGATGCAACACAGACATCACCAGGAGCAGCTGAGCTTGAGATGAGAGGCAAAGGCTAGGCAACACATTCACTGTAGTAAGCTGGGCACTTGCAGGCTGTCTAGAACTTGCAGATGCCCAGGGTTGATTACTTTGGTAATAAACATAACATGTTGTCTGAGATAAGAGCCTACAGGGTCAATTTCCAGATGCACTGTGAGCTTTCTAGGGCCCCTGAACCAGAGATGCAACTGAAATCGGTTCACGGCATCGTACTAGCAGAGAAACCAAGAGAATATCCACAACCTCATTCACTCCAGTGGTCAAGCCAGAGACCACAATTTTACATGGAGGTACATTAAAATGCCCAAAGACCTCACTGTATACACACAGAAATTTTCTCCCAACAGCTCCCATATGGCTCGGCTTATTGAATATATGCCCTTTACTTGAAACCAAATGCTATGGACTCTCATTTTGCTGAAGAGTCATCAAACACAACCCACCTACCACCCTTCCCCTAATGCCACCCAACTCCACTCCCAAGCACAGGGATTTGAACTTCCAAACCCCAAAACCAGTATGTGTTTTCCACAGAGATACAAAACACTATTGCAAGCCCAGTATGTCTACCTTTCCCTTTGAAAGAAACTAGACTGCTTCCCAGACTAAATACATCTGAGTACTTGGCCCCAAGACAGTATTGTGCTTCAGAGGGCAGCATCTTCTGAATACTGTAGGAAATATATACACGAAGAAGCATGAATTAGACCAATACCTTGAGACCCAGGAATGAAATAACAGAGATCCTTTCAGTAATTCATCACCTAACAAAAGTCAAAACTATAAGGGTCTTCTGTGATACTATACTTTTATTGTGACCAAAAAAAAAATTATCATCAACAACCTCATAAATCAACAGATTAGTTCATCTCAGCCTAAAAGAGAAAACTCTGATGACCCAAAAAGATTAAAGATTCTTGATCGTTAATAATAAGCCTATAGAAGTGTTTGAGGTGGTATAAACAGAATAACCTTCTGATGTAGGAAACAGTGCAGCTACATTAAGCGCATTAAAATCTATTTCTGGGGATTATGTCACTAAGGTATATAATGAACACAATAATTTTTATAAAACCTCAGGAATCTATATTGTCCTATACACAAATTAAAAAGAATTTTCTCCCTTGGCCTGGGGAATTTAGCTCAAAATATACTTTACATGACCCAGGAGAAATGGAGTATGTTGTATTGGAAGAATGTTCTGAGATTTAAAATTAATATCTGTTATGGTCAGCAATTCTGCTTATAGAAATCCATCCATTGTATATTCATTGCAGCTGTTTACTTCAGTAGCTAAAAGACTAAAAACAATCAATGCCCATCAACTGAGGAATGCTTAAATAAATTATGTACCTAATGGACAAGTGGGGAAACAGTACAGCTACTGTCTCGTGGACGCATACAACACATCTACAAGAATCTATCATCAGCAACTCTGGTGGAAAAGGATGCGAGGATGCAGGAGTTTCTTTTCACTAATTCTCCCTTTATCCTCTGGGTGTTCATTTACCACCTACTCACAAATTAAACACTTAAAACCAAGTTTTTCCTTAAAATGGGAAACACCCAGTATCGTGCTAAGTGTCACCAAAGGACCCATGAATACCAACTGAGTATCCCCTGGGCAAAGAGCAATTTGAAAGTGTCTGCTTCCTTACCATGAGCCTTGAAAACCATCCCTACCCTTTTATCCCAGGAAGAGTCCCACACAAGGGGAACTCTCTTTTCAACGTGGGCTTTAATACCCAGAGCATTAGATTAAAGCAAACTATGGAACTGGATGGGGTAGAAAACATCCATATACCAAAAGGACCTGGCCCTTGCTGGGGTGACAAGTTAGGAGGGCAGAACAGGCATTTTAGCAAAGATTAGTGGCATGTATTTTCCTTGCTACTTATTTGAGTAAGGTAGGAAGAATCCTCCCCACCCTTGTGGAACACCTGGCCCCGATGCAATGTCGTTCTCTGTTCCCATCAAAAGTGTCAAAGTTCTAAGAGAACTTCAGTCTCCTTTAGAAACGGGCTAATGCGGTTCCATAAAAATCTCAGTGCCAACCCCATTCTGCCTGCAGACTAACTCAAGTATCTTACCTCTCCTGCACTGTGAGCTTCTTCCTAGGAAGCTTTGCTTCCACCTGTACCTGCCCAGAGACACTTCCCAGATTCTAAAAACTTTACTACCACTAAAAGATGAAAGGGACAGCCCTCTAAGAGTTGGGACACTCCAGGGCCCATGACTCAGGCCTCAGAGTGGAGTCCTAAAGTACGTAAAGCTCATAAAATCAGTAGCTTCACAGGAGAGAGACACAGTTTGTCCACAGGTTACCTTTGGAAAGCACATTGATCTAATGTCTTTTTTTTTTAATACAGCCATCATATAGCTAAGTTATCCACTTTTAGCAAGAAAGAGTTTCAGAGGGAGACAGCAGGGCCTAGAAGCCAGAGACTGGTGGTACAGAAACAGCGGCTGACAAAGGGCTGAGAGAAGAAATACGTACACCTAGAAACATGAGACTGAAAAACTTAATGTCTCTCTCTCTCTCTCCCCCTCTCCCTCCTTCCCTCCCTCCCTCCCTTTCTCCAGTTTGGACAGATAAAAATCTCAAGTCTGAGATATGCAGAGCTGACTGAATTATTGCTCAGCGAAGCATTTATATTGTGGGGAAAAGGCCATAAAAAGACCATGCCCTGATCATATCAAATAGGCATTCTTGTGTGGCTTTAGGTGGAAGGACAGAAAAGAAAAGAGGGCAACCAGTTCAACAACACGGTTCACACTGATAACACAGGCTGCCATTCTCAAGTGGAAAGAAGCCACGCGAAAGGATCATACACACCTTAGATAATATACAGAGTCACAGAAAACCCCCAGTGGATACTGGGTACTACACAGGAAGAAGAGGGAGAAAAGGTGACAGCAAGGTACAAAAGAATTCAGGGAGGAGAAAAATAGCTACTTCCACTATTTAATTGTGGTGGTATTGTCCCATGTTAGCTATATCAAAGCTGATTGATAAACTATGTACAGATCATTGTATGACAATTACAATTCTACGTATAAATATAGCTTTTAATAAAAAAATATTTTTAGAGCCTCCCAAAAGAGATTGAATGAAATCTTCCCCCAAAATCATTTTTTTTAGTCCTCCTATGTCTTAAATGTGACATAATCAAACAACTATAACTATGAACCAATCCAAGGAAAAGTGGGGGGAAAGGAATGTTAAAGCCCAACACCTTACTCCAGGAAACCTCCAAATACCTGCTGTCAGGGTCCCGGAAAAGGGTTGGTGCTGACGGTTGGGCTCCAGAGCACTGTGAGCAGAGTAGCCAGTCTCCATGTGACCTATATTCCACCAGCCACACCAACATTCCTCAACAACAGCTGGGAGGGACAGGCACCCACCCACCTGCTCAGTTAATGACCTGGTCAAAGCTGGGGTAAGCCAGGAAGAGAGAGCCAGTTTGTTTTCCTTTGGCCCCAGAGCTATTTAAGTAACTCATAGGCACCGGTGTCCCACACAAATTTGCCAGAAGGAACTGGGCAGAAGGCACGTGGGAATGATACAGTCCAAATGATGCCAAGGACACTTGTACTCCCAGGGGATCCCAGAAGATGGTCCTGATCTGAGGTCTGAGCCTCTCTAGGCTTCCTCACCTGCTGGAAAGGAAGGCGTCATGAAGCAACTTAGCATTTCAACCCGTTTCCCAGGCTTGAGTCACCGCTATGCTTTCTTGGCTGCTATTCCTGACCCATTCCACAGCCCCAGTGTGATTCCTGCAATGGCTACCTTGCCTGGGTGGGAATCAGTTACTCACCTATGAGAAGGTCAGGCTTCTTCACAGCCCACTCATTTCCCTGACACCTCAGCAGGTGACAAACACCCTTCCTCCTTCCCACACGTTTTCCCTAGGACTATTAGAAAATACTACCTGACCAGCTCCATCCCTTCCAGAGTTGCCCTCACAGTGACCTGCCTCAGTCACTTGCAGGGACAGGTGTACCTGGGATCAAAAACAAGCAAACACTTCTCTGGGGCCCCACCTCCACGGACTCCCTGCTCTAGGAAGGAGCTCCTGTTGCCTCAGCCCTGAGTGATTCCTCTGGAGTTGCATCAACCTTGCTCCTGGGGAAAGCTGACAGAAGCCATGACTTCAAAGAAAAGGCAGTTAGAACCGATAAGAAAGGGAAAGGGTTCGGAAAAACTAAGAGAATGAAATGCCTTAGAAGTTTCTTGGGCCCCAGGATGAAAAAAAAAAGATCATTTTCTTCTCCCAAGCAATATAATGTCATCCTCTCAGAAACATTGAAAAGACGTCAATGTGAAGTTTCCAAGTGTGTTCTCATGGCAGCAAAAAAGCATAGATCTTCATCTAATAAAGGGGGGGTCCCCTATCTTCCAGAGGAAGTTTACGGAAGTGAGGAAAGGGAATGAAAAGGGAACCAAAGCCAAAACTGAGGGTGACTACCACCTCCAGTTCCCAGGGCTGGGCCTCCGACTCAAGTCAACTGCTTAAACATTCCGCGTTGCTGTTGTGCTTCCCAGCAACGCTGGAGATTTTGAATATGTAAAGTGCCAGGCATGGACCTGGAAGAGCAGAAGGACTCTAGGCTCCTATAAATAGATATGTTTTGGAAAACTTCTGGAGTGGATCACCAGAAAACTTGTTCCTGGGCAGTGGGGAAACCATTCTTCCAATGAACACCACCTACTGCTGCACGCAGCAGTTTATAAAGCGGGTGGGGAGCATACAAAAGGGAAGGGAGAAAGTGGAGACGCGTACTTACAAACTAGTGCAAAAAAATCGGGGCTGAGAGTCTAGGAGAGACCCACGGTCAGAGTCTTTAGTCCGCTTTAGCCATGGGCCACAAGCACTGACTGCAGAATAGAGACTTCCAGCTTGGAAGGAACATGAGACTGAGAGAAAAGCAGAGGGGGCTACAAGAAGCAGTGATGGGGGCGTCTGAGGAGGGATGTGAAGGCCAGCCAGTTCTGCCGATCCTTCCACAGAACTAGACGTGTCTATGAACAGCAGAGACCGGCACCAAGTGTGGAGCACTGGAAAACACAACGCACTGACCCCTAGGGACTGATAGGGCAGTGCCTGCCTGGTGTTACCCAGAGGCAAGGTGTGAGTGACTGAGGGCTCAAAGGGACTCCGGGCTGCTGGAGCGCTCTAAGGAAAGAAAGGATTAGGGTCGCGGTTTCCAGGCTTGTGGCAAACTCGAACCTGAGACTTTGGGCTGGGACCAGAGTAGTCCCGTAGGTGCTGGGCGGGGCTCTCTCTCACCTGCGGAGCACCAGGAAGCTCAAGAACAGCAGCAGCACGAGTCCGAGTGTGCGGCCCGGCCTCCGCCGCAGGCTCCACTTGGGCATCTCGCGAACGCTGCGGGCAGACACCCGGGTTCCCCACTCCAGCCGCACTCAGCGGCCCGCCAAAGCCACGGTCCGGTGGGGCGGGGCCGCACACGGGTCACCCCGGCAACCGTGCTACGGTCAGCCCAACCCGCTGGCACCCATTGGCTGAGGCGTGCGGCCCCGCCTCCCCGCCTGGGCCTTGCGCAGACAAGGTCCCCCCCCTCCCCGGCCAAAGGCGAAACAAGGCAGGGGAGGGGCGGGGCGGAGTCGGGGCGGGGCTGGGCGGGGAAGGGGAAGGGGCGGAGCAGGGGAGGGGCAGGGCAGGGAGGGGCGGAGCAGGGAGGGGCGGGCGAGGGAGGAGGAGACTGGGTGGTCTCAGTTCTCCTCCAACCTTGTCTGGGTGCCACAGGGTTCCCTGATTCCCAGTTTAGGCAGGAAGTTACTATCTACCCAGGTCATCCCGCCTCCCACCCTGCACTTAAATGCAGGGTCTTTCCCTGCATATGAAATGCCAACAGGTGCTGAACTATTGGACCTGTGTTACTGCTTCTTCAAATACTCAAACTCTGGGAAAAGTCACTCCCTACAGCATTACATAATGAAACAAGAATTAAGTGTGCCTGGTCAGAAGTGCAAAGAAAAAAAAAAGGTCTCTTAAAACAACTCGAAGTTTGAAAAATAAAAATGATTTTGAAGTAAAAACTCGTGTTAAAAGTCAGGGCACTGTAGAATTTAAGACATTTGGTGGCTGAGTGTAGTTCAAGTTTCTCTAGCACTAAGGGGAAGAACAAACTATTCTGCTTGTGGTTCCACACACACATAACTAAAAAAATAATTATTATTTTAGGAAAAGCTGAATATAGTTTCCCTGACACGGAATTTTTCCAATGACATTATCTAATATTTGGTGGCATTTATGCCTCAGTGTAGCAAAAAGGGGGAGGGGGGGCATGAAAGAAACACACCCTGATTCTGAGACCCAAGCTAGTGAGAGAAATGCTTTAGCCCAGAACCCAGAACCAAAGAAATACATCCTGACCCTGAAACCAGTGCCAAAGAAACACACTTTGACCCTAGAACCAGAAAGAAATATGCCCTGGTCCCAAAACTAAAGCCAAAAGCTTAAAAAGGCCAGTGAGAAAAGCACAGTGTGGCTCTGAAATCAGCTGTCTCTGACCCTGACCATCTAAACTAACCAATCCCTGAACAGGGAAAACTAACAATCCCTCTTCTCCCTGGGAAAACCCTGTGTCTAAGAAGCCCTATATGCAAGCCCTGTGCCTGTTCCGTTTGCGGCTGCTCTTCTTCTACCCTGGCAGATGCAGCCACTCTCCTGGATTCTTCCCTCCAAATAAATCTCTTGAGCTAGGTTTAGGTGAAGACCTTCCTTTGCCAGAGCAGAGGTGGAGTGGAGCAGGACTGTTAACACTTTCACTTGGGGATTCTTCTGCTAGCAGCGCCCAGGAAGCTGGAAACGGAGGAGCAGAGTGCAACAGGGCTGTAACACTTTTGCTGGGGAAACCTTCCCCAAGCAGAGCAGAGTTGCTACAGTCCGGAACCCCCGAGCCAACCTGTAACAACTTCACTGCACTGGGGAACCCCTCTCCTGCCAGGGCAGTGCTGTCACTTGGGGGAAACCTTTCCCTGGAGCGGGGCTGGAAGTTGCTACATTTACTGTGACCTGTGCTATTCCCTGGCTCCGGACTGCCAGACTGGCTTCCACCCAGGCTGTAACACTCAGTATTCCCTGGCTCCAGACCGAGAGGATCCCTATCCATCAGAGCAGTGACACACTCAGCATAAGGCAGGTTTCCAGAGTGGGTTTGTAGAGAATCTCTGCAGCTGCAGTCTGAATTGTGTGAAACTGATAAGTACAAAGAGAAATTCCAACTCCAAGAATAAAGATAAAAAGTTTGCTTTGCCTCCCCTCTAAAAGGATCCTTCCTATCATTACATGGCCAAAGTATCAGAGGTTGGCCCAGATATCACTCTGCTCATGGGAGCCTTGTCCAGTTATGGAGACAAGTGTCAGGACTCATAAGAAAAGAAATTAAGATTATGGGGGAATTTCTGGAAATAAGTTAGGACCAGTTCAATCATAGACAAAAAGGAAATAGGAAATCATAAAGTGAAAATTTTTAGCCCTGGAAAAAGAAAAGAACTAAGCTGAGAGGCAGATGAGTCCTCCAGATTCCAAAGGCTGTGGTTGCGGTGCTGGAAGGAGCCAGTACATACCTAAAGAACGCCCGGAACCATGTCTGCTTCATAGTCCAAAACCATCCATCATCCCCGACCTCAGCCTTTGGAAGGCTGGGTGACCATGATCTAGCACAACACCATCATATTCACTTAAAAATAGCCAAAAAGGGCAGGGAAAGGCTCAGGAGGCCTCAGCCCACACAAAGAACTACAGGCAACTAAGGAATGCAGAGAGTGTGAGAAATAATATTCTCCAGGGAAGAGAACACAAATCGGTTATCTAATACAAAACAGTAGGACCTGAAAACACATGCTTGCAAAAATGTTTTATACACTATTCATGATATAGACTGAACAGACTGTATTTATGTAGTGTGTGTGTGTGTGTGTGTGTGTGTGTAACAACAATGAAAAAAGAGACCCTGAATTTGAAAGAGAACAAGGAGGGGTATATGGGAGGGTTTACAGTGAGAAAAAGGAAGTGGGAAATAATGCAATTATACTATTTAAATAAAAATAAACAGCAAATGTTTAGTAAGCACTTGTTAAATGCTGAGCACTGTTTCAGATTCTTTCGGGTGCTTTGGATACATCAGAGGACACAACAGACAACCATTCCTTCCCTTTAAAACTCATTATTCTGGCTGGGAAAGAAAACTGACAAAAATCAACATAGTAAAACAGTACACTGTAGAAGATGTTCAAAGGTAATAAACACCAAAAAAAAAAAACTAAAAGTAGACAAGAGCAGAGGGTTAGGTGTGTCCTGTAGGGGGCTGCAGAGAACAAAGACTCCCTGGAAATGTCAAGTGAGCAAAGGTCTGGAGGTAAAGCAGCTCAGGAAAGGCTGCCCAAGTGAAGAAAACAACCAGTGAGTGCACGGGCACTGAGGCAGGACCAGAACCAGGCGTTCCAGTTCAAGGAAAGCCAAGGATGCCAGTGAGAAAGGAAAAGGGTGGCGTCGAAGGCGGCAAATGAGGTCAGACAAAGGCAGAATCCAGGCTGTGTGGGACCTAAGAGTGGGGTCTTGGACCCTATGTGAAGTGGTAGTGACTTCAGGCTTCTGACATGAAATTGATGATGGTGTAGGAAGATCGTTCTGGCTGTTGTGTTTAAGAACCTCAGGAGCAGGAAAGACTAAGGGAAAATAGATGATTTGGTATCTTGCTGTAATCCGTGTATTACTCTGCCTTCTGATATTATCACAAAGCTTCTTAGATAAATAATTTATAAGACTGAACTCCAGTTCACTGGAGAAGCCACATCTATATTCAGAAGCCATAGACTATGAAGTCCATGACCAAGCAGAACTGTGTTGGATGTGGTGATATAGGAAGTTACACATGAGGAGTCAAAGCTATCTTGGATTATGTTTCACCAGCCATGCTTATCATCCTGCCTATCTGACCTAACACCCTGTGACATCTATAAAGTGTCGTTAAGCTTGTACTTGTCTGGTCTCCATTAACCCCGAAGCTAAGAATACAATAGTATCTGAGTCCTATAGATTTGTAAGGTTCATTATAGTCCACCTACCTGATGGCACACGCGATAGAACCATAACTAATACCGACATCCAAATGATATTATCATGAGAACTGATGTTGGCTCACAAGGGGAAGATAGCAATGGAGGTGATGAGACATGCAGGACTTCTGGATATATTTGGAAAGCTAAGTGGGTTTCTACAGTCCATTGTGTGTGGAGTGGGAAATAAAGAGGAATAAGTGATGCTAATATACTAAACTTGAGAATACTGTAGGAATTGGAGTTGTCATTGCTTGAGACAGGAAAGCTATGAAGAGAATGAATTTACTGGGGGGTTTCAGGCTTGTGCTTAGGGAGTTGGAACTGTATGTGAGACATCCAAGGGGTGCTAAATATAAATACAAGTATAGTATTACATAGAGAAGCCTGATGTTGAGAAAGAGTCTGGGAGGAAGATACCAATTACATGTTTTATGGAATACTTTGAATGAGATCACCAATGAACTCAGCATGACGGATAAAGGGGACCAAGTACAAACTCTGGCACATCTAACAAGGAAAGAGGAGGAATTCATTGGGGCAGAAGCAGCAGCACCTGGGGAAAAAAAGAGAAGTCAGAACGTGGGGTGTCCTGGAAGTCACGAGAACAAAATCCCCAGGCAGAGGCGGTGATGGAGTGTGGTAATGCAGCTGCCGAGAGTGAACCAATGTGTGTGTTATGCATCAGATATTGGTGCCCTGAGCCAGCCTATGTTCACCTGAGATACACAGTGAGTTCAAGGGCAGCACCGGAAGTTCAAAATAAAAAACATGTTAAGAATCTGGGGACCCAATATACTGGTAGAACATTTGCCTAGAAAAGCCCTAAGGTTGATCCTCAGTGCTGGGTACATATAAGAAAGGCAAAATTGAGTGAAGAACTTAAGATGCTGTGATAGTCTTGTCAACTTGACAGATTCTAGAATCCCCTAGCAGGCAAGCCTCAGGTACAGATGTGAGGGATTTTCCTGATTAGGTTAGTCTCTGTCCATGCCAGTGAGGGACTGTCATGATTAGGTTAGAGTGAGAAGCTCCACCCTAAAAGTAGAAGACACCCTTTCTTGGGTTGGGGTCCTGGACTGCATAAGAAAGAGAAAGTTATCTTTTTGCCAGCATCTCTCTCTTCTTCCTGGTGGCAGGTATCATGTGACCCCATATCTCAGGATCCTGCTGCCTTGCCTTCACTGCCATGATAGACTACGTCCTCAAACTGAGAGCCAGAACAATTCATTTCTTTTCCAAGTCACTTTTGTCAGAATATTTTAATCACAGCCACAAGAAAATAACCAAGTCAGGTGGCAAACATAGACAACCTCCCTCACCTTTCTGCAAGCTTCCTGGACCTGCTGCCACGCCTGCTGTTGCTCTGCCTTCCCTGCCATGATGGACTGGATCCCCTCTGGAACCATAAACAAAACAAATCCCTTTCTCCTCTAAGTTGCTTTAAGCCCTGATGTTTTTATCACAGCGAAAGAAAATAACACAGCCGCTGACCTGAGTTTGATCCAGACCCACATGGCAGAAGGAACAAACTAATTCCTGAAAGTTGTCCTCTGACCTAAACACACACACACACACACACACAGACACACGCACGCACACATGCAGAAAGAATGAAGGAGAGAAAGGAAGGAAGGGAGGAAGGGAGGGAGGGAGGGAGGGAGGGAGGGAGGGAGGGAGGGAGGGGGAGAGAGGGAGAGAGGGAGAGAGGGAGAAAGGAAAGAAAATGAAAATAGCCAAACAAAAAGGCCCACATATTTTATGATTACATGAACACAAAGTTTTCAGATAGTCCATCCCAAATACACAATGTGATGAGTGACTGGCAGAAAATGCTGGAAAAGGTCAATGATGAGTGACTGCCAACAACCTAAGGATTTCTTCTTGGTATGAGGAAAGCATGCTAGAATTAGATGGTGTTTATGAGAGTAATGACCAATATTGATGTGATAATTTATAGTCATTATTAACAGAATCTAGAATCACCTAGCAGACAAACCCATGAGTGTATCTATAAGGAAATACCTACATTGGGTTAACTGCTGTGGGAAAACCCACCCTGACTGTGGGTGACACTATCCCATGGGCTGCAGTCCTAGGCTGCATAAAAAGAAGACAGCAAACCGAGAACCAGTATATAATCTCTCTCCTTCCCAACTAGGATTCAACTGAGCCAGCCAGCTTATGATTAAATTCAAACTGTGGGGCAAAGCAAACCCTTTCTTTCCTGAGTGGCTTTAAACATGCATTTTGTCAGAGCAATTAGAAAAAATATAATAAAGTTTATTAAAGAAAGTATTATTTTTAAAGCTTTGTGAACAGATTATACTAAAAACTGAATTATAATTTTCAAAGGGGTTTATACATCATTAATACCTATGTGTATTGATCATATCACAATTTTAAAAGCAGTATAACTTTTTCAATGTAAACATTCCTATTGTCTATTCCCTCATATGAAGCTAGAAAATTTACATATTTCTGACTACATATTTTAGGAAATTGAATTTTAAATTATTTTTATACATTAATTTTCATCACCATTAGCAACACTTGCTTATAATTTATGTTTGTCCTTCAAAGATTCACATACTCGAATCTTGACCTTCAGGTTGTAGCAGTAAGGTAGTCAAATCTTTAGGGATGGGGTGAGTAAAAGACTGTTGTTAGATCATTAGGGGTGCTGCCTTCAGAAGGGACTGACCCAGTCCTCAGACAACCCCCATTATTTTTCCTGAATTGAATTGCTACTTCAGCAGTAAACCCAGCTCCTGAACACCTCTTGCTTCTGACTCATGACCTGAACTCCCCTTCTGCCACTGTGCCATCAGACAGGACAGAAGATGTTCATTCCATGTTCTTGAATTGCTAGAACACTGAGACAGAGAAGCATATATTCTTTATGAATGAACTAACTCAGGAGTTTTATTGCAGAGGTAAAAGAAAGTGTATCAGGACGCTTATACACTTAGAGTAGAAATCTATTGTCCCATGTTAATAATTAATCCAACTGGCTTGCTTAGACTTTGCATGGAAGTAGAATCAATGCTGGATTCTACTCTGAGTTCTACCAAGTATGCTACAGTAAAAATGGACCATGTGAGCTGAACCTAATAATTTGTTATCACCTTCTGGTGTTTAGAGTCACACCACTAAATCAGTTTCATAGCTATTAGGATTAAGGCCTTGAGAAGGTCAACATCTGTTTACCTATTTGGATTAGCTGGCTGGTTTTGAAGTTTGAATTCTGGCTTGGAATGCTAATGGAACATGACATTACAGGAGGGAGCATGTTCACATGTAGAACCACACTGGAGCTGAAGAGGTACAATGTGACTGATTGTCTCTAGGCTGAAGAGTTGAATCTCTTGTGTAACAGACTGAAGTGTTTTTGTTTCCCCTGTGCCCTGATTTGATATAGTGTATCAGATTATCCAAATGTCAATGGGATTTTATCAGTATGCAAATGGCCTTGTAACATCGGGATTGTGTATTTGAAACTACCCAGTGAAAAAGTGAATTTATAGGTTTTTTCATATAACTTATACTTTGAAGGGGAATTTTTTGAAGAAAAAAGTGTCGTATTTGATAGGAAAATGTGACCGGTAAATGATAAAATCAAAGAAACATCTCTTGCGAGCTGAGGTCTGGTTACACATGTGAGAGTCCAGTTATTATGAATTGTGTCCATCTCCATCGCCTGTGCAACTCTCCTAGTGCTTTTACAGGTGATGTCAAACCTAAAATGCTGGCTTCTTGGAGAGCTAGCAGCTGCTTGTGCTTCCTGGTCACCCACAGTCTGCTTCTTACTTTAAAAGACCTGGGGACTAGAGAGGGCTCAGCCCGCAGGACTAGGCACCGCTCTTGCAGAAGACCAGAATTGCAGTTCTGGAACCCACATTGGGTGGTTCAAAGCCTCCTGCAACTACAGCTCCACACACGTTCACTATTGAAAATCTTGGTAAAAGAAAAGACTCTTTGATCAGAGTCATTTTCCTGTATTTCCATGTTTACTGAAACCAAGCAAAAATCTGATGCTCAAAATTAGAATATATAAAGGGAGTGTTTTTTTCCTCTTTTGAACATTTGACTTGACTAACTACTATGTTGCTTGAAGCCCTATATATAATAATATATTATTACATATTATATATAATACCACTATAATAATCGAGGTAAGATCATGTAAAGTTAGTGACTGGAATTTGGGCCAGAATATTCTTTATTTGAGAGAATATGTTTGCCTTCAAATTGTGTGAATTAGGATTGGTTGATTTATTTATGGATGTATGGGTGTGTGTTAATCTCACTAATACCTGTCCACTGTAAAGAAGAGGCTCCACCATATTCAAATAACCAAGCAGAAATTAGCTACAGAGGTCTCAGTGTCAGGTTTTGCCACCACACGTGTCTGAAGCAAACCAAATGACTATTTGATCCTTGATTGGATGTGACCCAAGAGATCACCTTGAAGACATACATTTATCAGTGGCCTATATTGCCCCCTCCAACACACACACACACACACACACACACACACACACCATAAAGACCACTCTGCACTGGAAGGCCAACTTGCTTATCCTCCCCTACGTTAGAGATAATTCTTTTCCTCCCAACTGAGCAAGAGGAAGCAGAAGTTAAACTTGTTTTTATTTTGCTCCTTTCTAAAGGCTTATCTGGACAGAGAATAAGAGCCTACTAAAGAATAAACATTTAACTAGATAAACTTCCTTATTAAAGATTTTCAAAACTATAGTCCAAAAATAGAAATTAAATGGATAGTACAAGATAAGTAACAATTTATCTGAGTATTAATGTTAGCTTTGTATTTTTCTGCAGACAGCTATATATATATATATTCTTAGCAGTGATCAATATCCTGAAGAAACATTCTGGAATGGCTCTAACAATCCAAGATTTGTGTTGTACTAGTCATACAGCTCGGGTTTGTTTGTAGTTTGGATATAAAAACACTTCTTTATCTTCTCGAACACGATAACCTGTGGGGGAAGAAAACTGGTGATGAGAACAGTCATCTGGTTGGCACAAGATGAAGACGACAATGAAACTGTGTACCACAAATAATCAAAGCCCAGAGACCGATATTGGAGTTCAACCTGAAAAGCAGAGCAGACAAGCTACTAGAGAAGTCTTCCCTCTACCATGGCTGGGTGACCACGGACTAAGCAAGAGTAAGCAGAGTAAGCAGACGAAGTAGACTAAGCCTCTCTCATCCTATTTTATATTCCCTCTAGTGCTGGGATTAAAGGCATGTGACTATCTGGTACTGGGATGAAAGTTGTAGGCTCCCACCACCTGGATTTGTTTCTGCATAGATCTTATGTAGCCCAGGAAGACTTTGAACTCACAGAAATCCATCTGCCTCTTACCTCCAAATCTTTGGATTAAAGGCATGTGACACCACTGTCTGACCTCTAGTGGCTTAGCTTTGCCCTTGTTATATTCAAACAAGCTTTATTTATTAAAATATAAATCACTATAGAACTGAAACCAAAGGCCCACCTAAAAGTTGATGACACCTTGAGGCAAGGCTGGGTAACTCACCTCATTGTCTTTAGGCCGAAGCCAGGGGCCAGGAAGGTACAGTGTCCTCTGAGGCCCAATGTCCTGATATCTTCCAAGATTGCGTCCATTGATGAACACGAACCCATAATGCCAGTTCTGTAGGAATGGGGGTTTGGGACATAGAAACAGAGTGAAACCTAAGACACTGTGGCCTGAGAGCAAGATGAAGGAGTTCAGGGTACCGAGTAGGAAACAACTTAGAATGGGAAACATCTAGAGCTTCTTCCCACTGTCTGAGAATAAGCAAGAAGACAGTGGAGCCAGCCTTCCCCAGAGATTCTGCTGTCTGCTGATGAACGTTGTGTGTACTGCATTTAAAAGCAGGGATTTTTATTTCCCAAGTAAGAACAAGGTAAACGGATGAACAGTACTGCTGAGAGTGAGGAAAGATGCATGTTTTTTAATTATATTTTTATGTTTCTTCATTTTATTTGTAAAGATATGAGTATTTTGCCTCAATGTACATATGTGTATTCGAATGCCTTGTTCTAGGTGAGGTCAAAAGAAGACATCAGACCTTGGGTTTACAAACCTTTGATTATCGTGTTTATCCCCATTTAAATAAACCAGTCTTTAGCTTTTTCAGCTCTATTATGGAGATTTTATAGTGAACACAAAATTGAAATCATAGAGAATTTTGCTCCTAAGGCTGACTGTGTCACTCAGCTGATAGTGAATGAACAATTTCTATTTCACCCTTTCCTGAAGTGTAGCTTTTTAGAGTCCTGACTCGGAGAGTACATTCTTTGATGAGCTTCTTTGATAGCACCGTTTAGGAGTTAGGCAGTTATAAGCCACCATATGGGTGCTAAGAACCGAACCCAGAGCCTCTGAAAGAACAGCCAGTGCTCTTAACTGCTAAGCCGTCATTCCAAGCCGAATATAATCTTTTCTAATCTACTGGCAGTACAGCACATAGTTACAGGAAGAATATTTAGGACAAGAAAACAAAGAGACAGGGAGACCTCTTGATGACTTTTTTCCACTGGAGAAATCTTGCTCAGGGAGCTGCTGAGAACCTAAATGGAGCCTTTCTTAGCTCGCGAAGGTGGAAAAAAGACTTTTATAGTTACTTTCTTAGCTATGAAGAGACACTATGACCAAGCATTTAAGTGGGGGCTTGCATGCATTTTCAGGAGGTTGGTCCTCAAATAACATGGCTAGGAGCAGACAGCAGGCAGCCATGGCGCTGAAGCAGTAGTTCATAAAGAGGGAGCCTGGGCCTGTTGTTAGTTTATGAAACATCAAAGTCCATCCTCAGTGACACATGACACACTTCCCCCAACAAGGCCACATCTACTTATCTTTCCTCAACACTTCAGCAAACTATGAGTCAATAGGGGCCATCCTCATTCAAACCACCACACCGAGGTCTGTCTCCAGTTATATACAATAAGCCCACCTTCTCAACTCATATGTATCGAACAAAGCAGATTTTCCAGGTCACTGTTTTTGCCAGTGTCTCCATAATCAGAGCACATATGGTCCACCTGATGCCAGCTTTTCTGTCCAAGTATCTGTCTTTTCTTCATTCCTTCATCACCACAGTCAGATTTCCAGAACAAAGCCACACAGGTGCCAAAAGAAAAACATTCAGCTAAGAACTGTTCTCTCACTTGGAAGAGCAGGAGAAGGCACAGGCACGCTGCCAGGAGAAAACTTCCAAGTAGATTGCAAAACCACAACAAATACCGCGGGAGGATTTAAATATTTCATGGGTTCCTTGGCTTGGGAAGGGAAAGAGGAGCCTTCCCTGACAGGACAGAAAAAGCAGAGAAAGTTATTCAACTTTCCTTAAAAGAAATTATCCCAAGGTGTGGGTTGCACCAGTCTATCCACAGCAATTATGGACCTACTTTTAGTTCCAAGACAGTGGATGGGATTTCCAAGATACTGGGAACATGATGGACCATGCCGTATGGGCACTCTAGTCGTCTGGCAAACCTTAAGGGGCCAGTCTCACTTAAGGCCAGCCCAGACAGCTTCACCAGAAAACTACTTTTATCCATTGTCCTGATTCACATGAGGGCTGCTACCAAAAAAGCGCAAGTTCACCTCTGTGAAATGCTCTAGTACCACCATCCTGGGAAGTACTAGCTCCAACATACCTGTGGATGTAGCAATGGAACTGCCAATAAATCACACAACCTATCTAGGGCAAGGATTGCTCACCCTCATTAAGTATAAAGACTTAAATGTGTATTCTCATACAGGGATAAGATTTCACTCCTATCAACCAGAATAATAAACATTTCAAAACCTGGAAATCGGGTCTATTTAAGAGTAGTGTGGTGGGTGGAGTATGAATGATCCACATAGGCTCCTATATCTGAATGCTTAGTCATCAAGGAGTGGCACTATTTGAGAAGCATTATGAGGTGTGGTTTTGCTGGGGGAATGGGCCAATGGGCATGGGTTTGGAGGTTTCAAAGACCCACACCAGACCCAGAGTCATTCCTCTTGATCTCTGTGGATCTAGATGTAGAACTCTCAACTATTTCTCAAGCACCATGTTTTCCTGAGTGCTCCCCACTGTAATGACAATGAACTCAATCTCTGAAACTGTAAGCCAGCCCCAATTAAATGCTTTCTATTATAAGAATTGCCACGTAGAAAAATGACAAAGACTTGCCAGACACTTAGTCCAGTATCATCAAGGTAGGCAGCATGGTGGCAGGCATGGCAGTGCTGGAGAAGTAACTGAGAGCTACATCCTGATCAATACGAGAGAGGTGCTGGTGAGAAAGAGAGAGCGAGACTGAACCCAGTATGGGCTTTTGAAACCTCAAAACCGCCCCCTAGTTAGATGCTTCCTCTAACAAGACTATGTTCCCTAAACCTTTCCAAATAATGCTAATCCATTATTAAGCATTCAAAATATATGAGCCCATGGGCCCCACTCTTAATCAAACTTTCACGACCTTATTGAATACGCATACAAGTATAGCCCCTTGTATTTATTATACCAAAGTAAAGAGAACACAGACCAATGTACTAGACACAAGATATTTCTTTGTTTGGTGGAGGATTGTTTATACCCATGGCAGTGATAAACATTGTTTCTGAGACATAATAAAGCCCTCTGAGTATTTGCCTTGGAACAAGGAAAGTGGATTTTGGCATACATCTGACAAAACATTTTTGCCCTGGTGGCAAAATCATGAACACATGATTTGAAACGCTAAAGAAAGTACCCAACAATATGGTCTGGGGCATTTCTGTTCAATAGAGAAGGATAAATTCCTTGTCAAACTAGTGTTCAACAGCCAAATCACTTCAGACTATATTCTGGTTCAGCAAGGACAGATACATTCTATCACAACTGTCTCTTCTGTTTCCATTCCCACTTTTTCTAAATTTATTTTTAAAGATAAGAAGACATGCATCCTAGCTTTTAGAAATATTCCCCAAAGTAACACAATAAATAACATTGTCAGAGTTGTTCTGGCAATTTCAGTTAGGAAGCCTGTACATATTTGTATAATAAAGCATTTTTGAAAGAAAACAGCACATTCATGAGGAACCTCAGTTTAAGAGGTATGTTAATGATTGTGTTCAATTTAAAGTCATAACTCAATAAGGAAAGATGGTGGACATGTTCCTAGGCAAAACTTCAAGGTCATGGGACACGTGTTTAAATTTTAAGAGGAACACTTCTGGGCATAATCAGCTTATGTCATTAATATGGAAGACACACAAGGATGACTCCAGCTAAGACCCTAAGTAATAGTGAAGAGGGTGCCTGAACTGGCCTTCCCTCTAATCAGATTGATGACCACCTTAATTGTCATCATAGAACCTTCATCCAGCACCTGATGGCAGCAGATGCAGAGACCCACAACCAAGCACGGGGTGAGCTCCCAAAGTACAGTCAAAGAGAGAGAGGAGGAATAATATTAGCAAAGGGGTCAAGACCAAGATGGGGATACTCACTGAAACAGCTTACGTGAACTAATGGGAGCCCATTGACTCCAGTTTGAAAGCTGGGGAACCAGCATAGGATGAAACTAGACCCTGTGAATATGGGTGACAGTTGCATGGATGGGGCAGACTGTGGGGCCACTGGCAGTGGGATCAGGATTTATCTTTACTGCTTGAACTGGCATTTTGAAACCCATTTCCTTTGGAGAGATACCTTACTCAGCCTAAATATAATGTGGAGGGCCTTGGCTCTGCCTCAGAGTGATGTGCCAGACTTCATAGACTCCCCATGAGAAGTTTTGCCCTCTCTGAGGAGTGAATGGGGAGTAGGTGGAAGGTGGGGAGAGTAGGAAGACAGGAGAGTGTTGCAACTGGGATTAGTATGTAAAATAGAATAAGATTGTTTTTTTTTTACCTTTTTGTAAGGTAGATTTATTTTATTTCATAGTAGGAGGTGATACAGCCCACTATGGTAAGATTGTTTTTTAAATAATTAATTAATTAAATATAAAATAGATGAAAAACAGAAGTCCTTTAGGCACGTTGAGCTTTTTTTCCTCAAAAAGATTTATGCCCCTTAAGGACACTTGTTTCCATAGTTACTAACAAATTTGGCCCTCTTGACCACCATGCAAAGATGTGCTACTGTTCATTCTAGAAGGGTGCCATGACTGGTTAGGTGTGCTCTATAAAACTACATGGGTTTGGTTTACTACTACTACTACTCGTATTATTATCATAATCATCATCACTCCAAAGTAAGTCTTAGGATCCCTGGGACCTCCTATAACACTATAATTTGCTTCTTTGTTTTTTTCTTACAACATTTAAAGACATATCTACTTATTACATAAGCCGCAGAGATAGAGGTTATTTTTAAGAAGAGTAAAAACAGAAAAACTTCGTTGACACCAACAAAGTTAAAAATGTAAATAAGAAACACAGTTGAAAGCCTCAGCAACAGATCAGATCAAACAGAAGGGCTTCTGAAATTCAACACTATGTGAATTATGTCAGTAAGGGGAAAAAGAAGGAGGAGTGGAAAAGGAGGTGGGAAAAGAGAAAAAGGAAGGAGGAGGCAGCCTATGACAATTATGAAATTTCAGTAGGCAAACAAATGTTCACATCATAAACATCACAGCAGGAATGAAGAGAAGTGGCATAGAAACAAACTTGATAAAATAATAGTAAAATTTTCCCCCAAATATTGGAAAAGACCCAGACTCTCAAGAAGTTCAAAGAACCTCAATTACATTCTACCAAAAAAAGGTTTTCTCTGAAGCCAACAAAACTTCAAAGAGAATTCAGCATCGGTAAGAGGAAAGCATCGGCTACACAGAAGGGAATCTTTGATAGAGTAGCTGTGCTTTTCTCAGAAGAAAACTTACAGGCAGCAGCGAATGAGCTGGCATGTCCAAAGTCCAGAAAGAGAAAACACAATGCCTAGAACACACGTCCCTCAGAAATGAAAGAGAAGTAAATCCTCCCAAGACAACAGAAAACTGAGAAATTCCAGCAGTCCCGAGAAAGGGTTGAGTTTGACATCTGAAAGCAAAACCATGACAACTAAAACCAGAAAAGCAATTAAAATGCAGGAATACCAGATACAGTAAATAAATAGAAGGAAGAGATGAAAGACTTAGCCCTGATTTACAAAACTGGTCAGGAGTGGCAGCTCATGTCTATATTCCCAGCACAAGAAGGGAAAGCCAGGCTCATTGCCACAAATTCAAGTCAGTGGGAAAGAAATAACAAAAAGTAGACAAAAGATAAAATGGAGATTTTCTAAAAAACAATATAAAGTATCACTAAAACTATAATTTGCTTTTTTTGAAAAGACAAAATTCACAAACTTTTAGTAGACTAACCAAGGAAAAATTTTATTGTTGAATATTGAAGCACAGTTAAATACAAATATGTACTTTGGGCAAACACAGATAAGTGGAATATGATAAGTTTGAAGGAGAGTCTGCCATTTGTTCTGTAGATGTTCTTTATAATTGTTTGAATTTTCTGATTGTATTTTCATATACCTTATAAAAGACAATAAGTTAGGATGGTTGAAGATAATTATATTGGAAGCATAGAACAAATATTCTTCCAGGTATATAATGGCCTTGTTGGGGTTTTATTTGCTTTACTTTTATACATATTTTTTACTATATACATTCTCTGAGAATTTTATATATATTTTGACCATATTCAAACTTCCCTCCCCAACTCCCCCCCACCACACACACACTACCTCTATTCCTACTAGACTTTGAGCTGTTTTTCCCCCTCTCAAGGTCAGTTTGTGCTTCCCAAATTTTGACTGTGTTCACCTACCACTGGATCATGGTAGAACCATGAACAACTCCCAGCTTCTAAGAATTGCCAATAGTTCCTGAGCTAGTGGTGGAATTTTATGCCCAACTCTCCATTCTGGGATTTGCTCTTGCTTAGGTGTGCACAGGTCTTACACACGCTGTCACAGCTCTGCAAGTTCATGTCTCTGCTCTGCTGCATCCAGAAACAGTGCTTCTGTGGAGTCATTCATGCTCATACTTCATTCTGCCACCTCTCCTGCAATGTCCTAGAGTCTTCAAAATGCTGTGTGTGGGACTGGAGAAATGGCTGAGTGGCTAAGAGCACAGACTGCTCTTGCAGAAGACCTGAATTCAGTTACCAGCACCTATGTCAAGCAGCTCAAAACTGCTTGTATCTCCAGCACCAGGGGATCTGACTCCCTCTCCTGGCCTCCAAGAAAGACCACACACATTCATGTATACATACATACAAACACACATACAGACATTCATTTTTAAAATAAAATACATCTCAAATGAAAAGACATATTTAGAACATCATAAAGGAGGAGAAGGCTTACTTACTGAAAGGTCCAAGAAGGTATCCTTGGGGGAAGAGCCAGCCTTCAAGGTCCCCCTGTAGAAGGCAGGACCTAGGTAATGCTCAGGTGCGTGCCTCCAGGTGGCAGAACGGAGCCTGGAGGAGGGATCAAAAGATTCAGCTAAGAAGAAGTCTTACCAGATCTTCTTCCAATACGTAACCAATGAAGACCAGGATTTCATCGACGAATTGAACTCAAAGTACTAGAGTAGCTATTGAAACACCTAATTGGTTCTAGTGCTGGAGTGGAGTATCTGGGAACTGGAGTCTCCCCACTCCAGGTGTCTGAATCTTGGGCTTTTCATCAGCAGAGGAAGAATTCATGAGCTCTCAGATCCTCAGGATGCATTGGGGGTAGGGAGCAACCTACCTCTTGAAGAAACTCATCTTCAAGTCCAGAGAATAGATGGTGAAATTTCTCAACAAAGTGCCATTGATTTTAACATTCCCATCTATGCCTATGGACAGAGGCAGAGAAAAGACTAGCAACAGGGGTTGGATATTCACCAAGGTTTGGGACAGAGAAATAAGAATTATAGATGCTATCTGTCAAGAAATACAGCCAAGAGAATAAATATTGCACTGACCTATTGTCCCTTAAATTTTCTTGTTGTATGCTTCCACACTACTAAAAGCATCTCCTACTTAGTATAGGGATTTTTCATAAAAGAACACTAAATCCTGATCTAAGATGGGACAGCATCCAACGTAATTGCTCTTCCTTCCCGCCATGGATAACAAGAAGGAGCAGAACAAAGGAGGAGGTACGAAGTAACATTCTCAGGGAATCATTTCTGTCTTCCCAACCCCCAGGACAGCCACAGCTGTGAGCTTCAGGTAAATAAAGAGAAGATACACTTGTTTCTCAGCAGCAAAGCCTACCTTTCCACTCATGTTGTATTTTCCATGAAAAATGGACCCGGCCTTGGTTCTCAATCAGGATCCTCAGAAGCTGACAATCCTGCTTAGGCAAACAGTGGAAACAAAATACAAGCCTAGAGCTCATGTTCTAGAACACATTCCTGTTTCCAGTACATCTCTCTGTCTCTGCCCCCCCCCGCCCACCCACCTACACACATGCACCCTACTGGGCTCATCTACTCTTTCTTTATTGCTGTTCCTGTTGGGACAGGCAGAAAGAATCTTTCATTCTGCTTTGATAAGCGATCCAAACAGGAGCTGGGGGTTGAATGGGACCCAAGAAGAACTTCTACTCTTACTAAATAACTTCTCCTATAGGTACCTTGACCCCCAAAGCTTTGAAGATGCCTTAAGATTACAGCCCTTCACCTTCCTGCTACAGCCTTTGTGAGAAGCCCAGAGGGAAGAGATGGCAGTCAAGCTCCAGAACCAGGCGGCCTTAAAGGGGCAGTCAAGATATCACCTGAACTGCGAGATTACTGACCTGAATTTGAGGAATAGTCAGGTCAAATGTATTCTCATCCAGATCTCCTATCCTTGTGTCATTCAAGAACACCTACGAAAGAAGAGCCGGCATCAGACAGGATGATAGGCCTGCCTGCAGGACAGAGCTTTAGTTAGAAGATGGTCAGGAGGAAGAGCAAGATGGGTACTGACTTTAGTGCTCAGATGACTAGAAGCTGAAAAGGACTCCCCAGCAGACTGTGAGTTAGAGCAAAACATACTATAAAAGTGTATTTGGTTTGGCTGTAAGTTTTCTATGATTCCATCATATTGGTGAAATAAATATTAGCACATGGTTAAGAAAATCTGTGATAGACTCTTCAGAGGCAGAGGAGGGACACATGCCACCAGAGATACCTGCTGCTGCCTACCTGTGCCGAATCACGGACATGAGCATAGAGCTGGCCGCCAGAGCAGATGGAAGTCTCATAGAGGACCAGTCCAAAGGGCTGACCACTGCCGTTGTTTATTGGAAGATTCTCCATGGTAACCGGAGTGTATAACATGACAGGCTAGGATGGAAACAAGGTAGAAACAGAAGACAAATGAGAAGAAGCTATGATCCTTCTCTTAACACTCTTGTCAGTATTTGTTGGACCACACAGTGGTCGTGAAGGATCTTTTTAATAAAAACAGTTGTGTAATAGATGCTATAACAATGCTTCTATGATAACACATTTACTGACCAAGAAAACAGGGCATTGTATCGACTGCATAACCACTATAATCATAAAAATTAGTCAGTAAACAAATGTATTGCAAAATAACTGAGATGAGAAATAAATATTCAAGTCAATAAACATTGATTTATACAGAGCATTTACTGATCACTGCTCTTGTCTAAAACTGCAACAGTAGAGGTTAAGCCAATAAAAATTATAAAGTTTGGTTTCTACAGATAAGACAGGTTTCTCATTTAGAGGGAGAGAAAACACATGTAATTAAAGAAAATACAGGCTAACTAATGTAATGAATAATAAAGAATATTGTTTTCATGGATTCATATCTAAGAGATTTTCATCTGTGGATCCTATGATAACATTCACCAAGTGAGTCCTTTAAGCTGGGAGTAGGATCTTCCATGAGATCCAGATCCTGCTGTGCCTGATTTCTCCTTAATTCTGCAAGTAAGTTCTTTATCATCTTCTCCACAGGAATCAATGGCTCCTGGCCAGTAATTCCAGGTTCAGATACAATGCCATGGAGTAATTTTCAAACTCTACCTTAGAAAAGTTCCTTGATGGAATATCTCCTCTGAGACACACATCCTGCTCCCTTATTTCTCCCTGGCCCCACCCTCAACCCCTGCCACTCCAGTGCCCAAGCAGTTCTCACCTTATTTAAGTACGGTAGGATTTCAAACAATGGCAAGTAGAATAATAGATCCACATAGGAGTATACAGTCTTGGGAGTAAGTGGAGGCAACCGAGGCAGGGAACCTGCTGTAATGAGAATGGATCGCAGGGCTAAATGACTAAAATGAACATTCCTTTCTTTAAGTATTCCCATGACAAACTCTGTATCCAGAGATAAGGGGAAAAATGAAATTTATACTAGCACAGGCTTCTCTAAGGGAGATAACTGGTGCCATTTTGCATTTTGAGGTCTGGTACGGAACATATCTAGGAAATATTACTTCCTGGTGGACACATATACCTAGTAGCATGTGTATGTCCTGTACCTAGTGACATAGAGAAAGAGGACTAGGAGAAAGCTGTGTGTTACACCTTTTGCAATGCTGGTTTTTAGCTCTTTTCTAACTCTCACTGGACACCTAATTGGATGCATTTAATTAAAGTCAATATAATATGTTTTCTTTCTGCATATGCGGCTACTACATAACACATAATACTAAAGCTTTGCAAAAGGGAAATTATTTGGCCTACATCATTACATAGGAATCCAGTTTCATTATTTTCATATGTCAGGAAAGAAAGTTAAAGGTTTAGAAAGCTCACACAGCCCATCTGGCTTTTCAGTGGGAAACCTAATATGTGATGTAAGATTGCCCTGCCCTTCAAGAGCCCACAAGCTTCTACCCCCTAAAAAGGACTCCTCCCTTTGCTCGCTCCTCCACAGCTATGGGCAGCCCATGAGAGTGGCATCTCCCACTAAGGTGCTAAGTACCTGAAGCAGAAGCAAAAAGTTTCCGCAGCTTGAAATACTTTTCTGTGTAATCTCCAGCCTCGGTCAGCACGGCATCATAATCTACAAGACAGACGACCCTGTTTGGGCCACACAGTCCTCCACAGCAGTCCCTGCTTCTGCATGGGGACACGTGACAGCCTAGATCTGTCCATGTGAAGATAGATGGAACACACAGCCACTGTCTCTGTCAATTCTATAACAGGCTGAGATGTAGCTGTGAACTACAAATCCTATCTGCAAACACGAAGCTCACCCTGCTCTTTGACTTTCTCACAGACACTCTTGTCTCTTCTACCTGGTATCCTTTCCCCACCTAGCCAGTTCTGATAACAATGGGGTCAGTGCACTCAAATGAAGCAGAGCATTGAGTGCCAGGATTCCTAGCTGCTAGAATGGCAGCTCTCTGGGCAGCATAAATGTCAAAGAATAAAGGGGCACAGATAAAAGCCTTATTGCTCGGCACAGACTGCCTGCTGAAATCTCATGATACAAGAACATGACTGTGGAGTTCCTCCCTAAGATTCTAGGACCACCCATCCCAGAGAAGAGACCCCCCCACGATCATCACTTGCCATAGCTAGTCACAACACCTCGGTGCTGGTCCACATTCTCGGCTCCATTTATAAAACCAAAGTTGGTCCCGCCATGGAACATATACATGTTGAAGGAGATTCCATATCTGATAAATTTAGACACAGTAAGTCGGATTTCTGTTAGGGGGTGAAAACACGGGTGGAGACAGAGACTGTAGGTGAAAAAATACCATTTTTTCCTAAGTGGTCTCTCACAGTGGGGACCACTTACAAGTAGTCCTAAAGAAAAGAGAAAGAAAAAAATCCAAGGGACCCCAGGTCCCACAACAAATGCACTGCTCAGTGTGTGCAGTGCTAGTGCAGGACAACTCCCCTGCGTCATCTGATCACATGTTTGGCTATGGGAAGCAAGCAGACATGAATGTCAGTGAAGGGCTCAACGGTAGCCGTAAAGGTTGTGGTTGAGAGGACAAAAACCAGGTAGGATAGAAAACCTCGGTCAACAGTCTTTGTATGCCTTCATGGGTGACTTGATACATGTCTACAAACCACATTAATTAAACCATGAGAAGATGTGTGCCTGTATCATTTATCACTAATGAATTTATGCTTTGTCTTTTATAGTCATCTTCTTTGGTCATTGTAAATTCCTCACAGACTGTTTTAACAAATAGTTGCCTCACTAGGCCAGACTTATTGTCTCCTTTATGGCTGCGTTCTGGAGTCCCAAACTCCGCTTCCTCCTTTCTTCTCTCCACACCATTTCAGTCTCTAGTAACTACTATTCCACACCAGTCTTCTATGAGATCAACATTTCTTTTCATTTCCCTGCTTTACCTGGGCAACCTCACTTAATACAGAGAAAACCAGTTCCATCCCTGCTGCGGCAGAGGGCAGGATTCCCTTCTTTATGACTGAATAATCCTCCATTGTGTGGATTTACCCACATTCTTTTGATCCATTCATCCTCTGATGGGCACCTAGGTTAAATAATTCCCACAGTGGGGGTGACACACATTTCGACCTAGAAGTGAAAGAACTCTGCCTCAGATCGCAAAGCTACTGCTGAAGCGCTGGGGTTATAGTCCCACTCATTGGCTCTAGGATCTCCGGTCCCATCTCCCACTGCTTGGGGGCCCCTAGTAATCACTACCACTTCCTTGATGATGCTGCAGAGCCATCTTTCCTAGAGATGAGTAAGACATCATGGAAATGGTCCAGAATCTTTTATGGAATGCCGGACTCTTAGAGACACGTTCATATCCTCCTTCCCTGACTGAAGAGAGCATTTCCTGCCTCTGCTCTCACTGTACCTGTCTTGCTGCAGTGAAACAGCCTGAAATTCGGGCTGTGCAGTAGTGTCTTCATTTTCACCAATCTGCCGGTTTCACTCAACTGTATGATTTCCGTAGGTTAAATATTATATAATTTGTACTCGCAAGGTCATCTTCAGAACATGGATGGTGCTTGCAATTAGCAAAGATTAGATGGATATTTGCGCCTGTGCAGGCATGTCCATAAACCGTGAGCTGTGTGAAATACCCATGCCACAGGACTTTCCTGATCAGAGCCAAAAACTATGATTCACTCACCATTTGCACTTTTAACATTGTGTCTTTGCCCCCATGTGTCATACCAGCCAGTCCAGTATTCCATAACCATAATGGGTTTATCATTCTAGAAAGGAAGCAAATCAAATGCTAAGTGTAACACGGGAAGATAAAGCAGAACAGGGGTACCACGAGAGAGAGAGAGAGAGAGAGAGAGAGAGAGAGAGAACACCTGCAAAGTTTCCCACCTTTTCCCCAATGCAGACATCTTCCTATTTCGATTCACATTCTCTCATACTCATATAATTTTTATTTTTAAAGACTTATTTATTTTATGCAACTGTGCCCTGTATGCATATACAACTGCATGCTACAAGAGGGCATCAGATCCTATTATAGATGAATGGAGTCCACCATATGGTACTGGGAACTGAACTCAGGACCTCTGGAAGAGCAGCCAGTGCTCCTAACCTCTGAGCAATCTCTCCAGCCCCTCATTTTTATTTCTAACAGTACTTATTTGTATATCTTTGCCAATAAGCCATTATGTAAATGTTTTAAAATCTGCTATCTTTGTGACTATGCCTTTTATGACTATAAAATAATTACTAACACATCAAAGTGACTAGGAATTATTGAACTTTTACTCTTACTAGGCACTGAGTAAAGCATCTTATTTAAGTAGTTCTATGTAAGAACCCCACAGTGATAAACCACCACCCCACTGGACAGGCGATTAAACAAGGTTGGAGTACTGTCCAATTTAGCTCAGCCTGGAAGTGCTAGAGCTGGGATGTGAACTAGCAAGTGTAATTCCTGGAGCTAGAGCCCTGACCATTGTTCTGGGCAATGGGTGTGATCACAGAAGCCTTGTTAGCACAAACTATATGGGAATATATCACAGTCTTCTATTTCCCAATTATCCAGAACTCATTTTACCGAAAATGTGGGCATTTATTTTAAATTTTATCTTATGGATGTTTAAACTCTTGATCAAACACATTTTCAAGTTAAGACCTTTATTTATTCCACTTCCTCCAGCATTCTCAAGTCTGCTGAACAGTGAAGACTCTTGATATAAAAGTATATCTTACTAGCAAGCCCGGCTCATGTATCAAATGTATTAAAATTTTTTCTGCACACTAATTCTCTCTCTCTCTCTCTCTCTCTCTCTCTCTCTCTCTCTCTCTCTCTGTCTCTGTCTGTCTCTCTCTCTCTCACACACACACACACAAAGCACTAACTAAAAGAAAACTAAAGTAGCTACATTTATACTAGACATATGACAACTCAGAAAAATAAAAATTCTAAAGGAATAAATTTCTCAACAAAATATAGTATATAAAATGCAAATTCCCAATTGAAATATGATATGTGGATGTACCTAAGAGGACCCTCAAAATACTTAAGATGGCCATTAAGAGAACAATGGATGAGCAAACAAATCATAATTATAACTTGAAAACAAAAACAAAGTACATATTGTTCTAAAATGTACCCGGAATATTCCCAAGACTGACAGTAATCTATACATAGAATGAATCTCAGTAACTGAGCAAGAACAGAAATAATACAAATTCTTTTCTTTGCCATCAACAGTACTAACATAGAAATCAAAAAAGAATGATGCAGTACCGCGATGGCCCAGCAGGAGGGGCTCTTGCACTCGAGTCTGATAAACTGAGATCTATCCTCAGAATCCACATGGTGGGAAGAGAGAAAAGGCACCTCAAATTATCTTCTGACCTACATCTCTGCAGTATGGCATGAACACACACACACACACACACATAAAAAGAAAAATTAAGAATGACTGGGAAATCCCTAAAGATTCAAAACTTTAACAGCATATTTTAAACAAAGAATAAAGAAAAGCTTCAAAAGAAATTTTTAAATGTTTGAATTGAGTGAAAATACAAAATACCAAAATTTGTGTGGCGCAAATATAGGAAAATTGATATCAATGAGGATTTGTATGAAGAGAAAATTATCAACCCAATAATGTAACTTTTAACCAGGAAAAGGAATATATGTAGATAAATAAAAGGAAAAGAGACTCAGAGAACAAAACCAGTTCAGAATACCTCAGGGCAGATATTAATCTAATTTTTAAAAAAAATAGAGAAAAGTATGTCAACAAGGTCATTGACTGGGGGAACTCTCCATATATTTCCCTCCATAGAAACTAAATTAAATATAAAAGACCATGATGGTATTTTACTGGACTGTTTTAGAGAAGGTGCAGGTGGCATTTTACAGAGACACGATGGAGGGTCACTGCGCACAGCAGTCTCGCTCTCCACCTGGGCTGGCTTCACCTGTGAGCAACAGCTGTGCATTGCAGGAGGTTTCGGATGCTGTGATAATTACTGAGTGGAGTCCAGTTGAATCTCGTTGAATCAGAGGGGCACTTCTTTGTGGCTATCAGTTCCCAGGTCTGTTCATGAATTCCTGCATCCCTCTGGGTCCTGATTTCCTCATAAAGTGGGGGACAACAATAGTACCTACTGCATTGCCCTGGGAGAGTCAGGGAGTGTTAAACACTCAGCACAGTGCCTGGCACAAGAGAGGTGAGCAAATGTTAGCTACTCACACGGTTTGAATATGAGCTGCCCCACCCACCACACTCATGTATTAAAGGCTTGCTCCCCATTTGGTAGCGCTGTAATGGGAGTTTCTGGGAAATTTTGGAGGTGGGCATTCCTAGCTGAAAGAAGGCAGTCACTTCTTCGGGTGGGCACTTCGGGATATTTTTCCCTTGGCCCCAACCCAACTCAGCTTCTACATCTTATATGTGCTGATGGTCTGCCCTAGCACATGAGGCCAAACAAGGTATGACTGAACCCTCTGAAACCATAAGGAAACAAAAAGCAACAACAACAAGCCACTCTTGAACTACAGGAGGAAGTGTGGTTGAGCTTCCCTTTTGATATCTTTTGCTATGTTAATGGAGCAGAAGGACCCAGGTGCTCCTCCAGTCTTCCTCACAATCACTTAAAGGCCCCTCCTTTTAGGTGTGTATGACCTCTAGGTCAGATTCAAATTTGACTTTCAGGAAAAAGAGTCAAGTTGAACTCCAGAG
The DNA here is from genome assembly GCA_025134845.1 of Neodon shergylaensis. Lineage (NCBI taxonomy): Eukaryota > Metazoa > Chordata > Mammalia > Rodentia > Cricetidae > Neodon > Neodon shergylaensis. Next base: position 75,667 of record JABTXL010005632.1, on the reverse strand, counting down.
AAGAGACCTGCCTGGCATGCCTCTCAAGGGAAAACTTTAGGAAAGGCAGCTCCCTGAAAAGGACTCAGCCTGGCTATAAATTTTCTACCCACTGTTCCATAAAGCCCCACAACACCTAGCCCTCTCTCCCTGAAGACAAAGATATGAAGGAAATTTGACCCAATTTCCTCAAGCCAAAACTTGAATCAACCCATCTCTTTCTACCCCTCTCTATCTCCTGCTTCTCCTGGTAGAGCATGAAGCACACATCTGAAAGCTTCTATGGAACAAATCAAGAGAAAGAGAGTCCATGGATAACTCTCCTCAGTTCCTACGAGGGGAGCAGAAATCATTAAAGAAGAAGAGACCCAACTGCTCACTAACAGTCCTGTAGCCCAGGTTCTGGGATATTCTAGCAGCTCCTGGGAGACTCATTATTTCCCAGGAGTCTCTCTTTCCAGCTCATAGCACTGGCTGCCAAGAGATAACTCATTGGTGGAAAGAAGAGGATTTGGATTTTGACAGCCAGGGGGCTATAGCGTGAACCTTATGTTGTTTGGTACTTCCTTACCTGTTTCATTTTGCTGAAAAATACTCATTTGATATTTTTAGAGAACTTCATTCACTTGGCTGTATCTTGCCTTACCCGTTGATGAGTTTCAGCCTAGGTACAACCACATTGGGGCTCTGTATTTCAGGTTTGAAGCTTAAACCACTGTCTGACCTTGCTCAGATCACTCTGCCAGATGAGCTGACACAAGCTGACCTGAGCTGTCCTGAGCTGGCATCTCCTCTGTATGAGGTTTGGACAGAGGTTCCAGATGTTCTGGGTATGCAATGTTAGTGTAAGATCAAAGCCAGGGGGGCAGCAAGTTCCAGGAAAATGTACTTCTCGGAAGAATATTCATGTGTTTGGTTGAGTTCTTTTTGTTTCTTTTTCTTTTTTCTTCTTATAATGTCAGGAGCCAATTTCCTCCTAAACTCATTATAGGAACCATCGCCCTGGGGAGTCTGCAGAGAACCCCACACCCATAATTGTGTTAAGAATCGTTCTATTGACAGAACCTGCCCCACACCCAATTAAGCTGTTAATGGAGAGCTATCTGTTAGCGGAACCGCCTCACATTCCAGCTATCCAGGGAACTAGGTGTGTTAACTCGCGACTTCCTGGCCAAAGAATCATCACCTGACCTCCTGGGCTACATGACCTGGACCACGCGGCTGCGAGATCCCGTGCCCCTGTACCCTCCCCCTCAATTCCTTACCCTATATAAACTGTAACCTGTCTCTAATAGAGGGGGCTTCGACAAATTTTTGCCTAGCCTCCTTCTTCTTTCCTAGCCCATTATCTTCCAGATAGTGCCTCTCCGTGACCCTGGAATTACTGAAATGCCAAGTGGGTTACAACTCCTAGACTGAGTAACCCGCCAAGGCAATCAACATTATAACTTCTTTCCTAGGATGTGTGTTGCAGTTTCAGTACCAGGAGTACTTGGAGCTACATATTCACTAAGTGGGCAAATTACTGTTCTGGGTCTCTGACTGAGAAAGAGTGGCATATTATCAAAATATGGAGTCAGCCAGTTTATGTGCTAGATTCTTGTGACTGACGGCTGCCTAAAGGATCCTTAAATTGTCGCATCATTTCTTAATTGGAATCATTTTGTCAAAAGTTAGGTAAATGGGATAAAGCTCCTCATGTATAGTCTTTTTTTAAAAAGTATTTATTTATTATATATACAATATTCTGTCTGTATGTCTGCAGGCCAGAAGAGGGCACCAGACCTCATTACAGATGGTTGTGAGCCACCATGTGGTTGCCGGAAATTGAACTCAGGACCTTTGGAAAAGCAGGCAGTACCCTTAACCACTGAGCCATCTCTCCAGCCCATCATGTATAGTCTTTCATGTTCCTTCTTAATAAGGATTCTGAGAAAGAAGCCAAGCTGAGGCTTCTGACAGTAGTGAAAGATCTTATTCTTCTTCTTGACAAAAAGCAGGAAATAATGAAATGGTTTTGTGTGTGTGTTTGATTTGTTTGGTTTTGGTGTTACTGTTTTTTTAACTCTCTAAATCCATCTCCAGTCAGTGTTGAAGCCACAGCACAGTTCTCATATATGGAATCACTCCTATCATTTGAAATATAGGCAGACATATTTTCCCCTTGGAAAATCAACCAAGTACTCAGTCCGGATAGGAAGCATTCTATTTTGAGACAAGATGCTCTCCTTTAACATAGTACCAGATCAGAGGACTGAATGAGAAGAACAAAGCAGCAAGACGTTAATGAACTCACAGTCAATTCTCATCTCCAGTTATGCTAAGCCAGAAAACACTAATCATACAAATCATTCACAGAAAAAAATGTCTGGGTCGTGTGTCTATTTATTTACCACCCTATCTCGGTATACATTCAAGGTCTTTTAAATATTTTACAAACTTCAGAAAAAGAAAACATTACTAACAGACAGCTAAGGTTAGCAAGAAGTATAGCAACCAATCAAGAAAACCCTTTAGAGACACTTGATGCTTGAGGCTACACATCAGAAAATTCTAATCATAATCCAAACATCAGGATAATGCCCAACTTCGATCAAATGTGCATTCTGGAAGAGCTAAGCTAATGACTAGCTGATATAACTTTAAATAAAATGCAAGAAATGCAATAAAAAGCATATAAGAACCCTCCAGAATTAAAATTAAAAAAAATAAAATTAAAATTGTTATCAAGTGCATTGAGAGCACATTGAGAGCACATTGATGGCTGGCATCACCTTTGTAGGATAAGGTGCTCCTGACAGTCACAGAAGACACAAAGAGTTGGAGTTGGCTAGAGGACTGAATTTACCTCAAGTTGTATGTGTTGCTTTCAAAGAATATAATGCAAGAGAATCAGATAATAAAAAAAATATGAGGAAAGAAAAGAAATGAGAAAAGAATAAGACAAATGTGGAAAAGGGAATGTCCGGGCCAGTGTGCATGTTCCAAGGAAGAAGGTCCATGGAAGCATAAAGACTGAAAATTAAGTAAAGTGAAAGAAGAGTAAAAAGTTCACAGCCAGGTGAAAAGGCGAAACTATGAATTAGAAGATGATTCACAGAAGAGTCTATGTGTTCCCCTAATATTTCAGAGCCAATTCAAAATTCCCACAGGAGCCCCCAGAACAGCTAACAGTAAGAGTCAAATTATGGTGGTTCTCTTGAACACTGGTTCTACTTATACTGTTCTCACTACATAGCAGTTCAAAACAATAGAAAATCAGAACTAACAGGGGAAGTGCAACAGACTCTTTCCTTCAACCTATGACTGTCAACTAGGAGACTGGAGATTAGATTGCCAACTAAGTCAAACTAAAAACGTTTATCATCAGCTGGGCGATGGTGGCGCACGCCTTTAATCCCAGCACTGGGGGGGGGGGGCAGAGGCAGGCGGATCTCTGTGAGTTCGAGGCCAGCCTGGTCTACAAGAGCTAGTTCCAGGACAGGAACCAAAAGCTACGGAGAAACCCTGTCTCGAAAAACAAAAAAAAAAAAAAAGAAAAGAAAAAAGTTTATCATCTCCTCTATATGCTAGAAGGCCCATTTCTAATACTGGAAACAATTTGTTATGTAAATTAAGTTCTTTAATGACATTCTATCTTTTCAAAAAAATACAACTCATTCACTTATAGGTTCCAATTAGTAAAAGCCATGTGTTTACAAATGCTAGAGATCTCATTGAGAAAACAGCTAAGGAACTTTTGTTCTTGTTCCTGAAATCTATGTGTCTGTCCTGTCCCTTTAAGAGACAAGCCCCACCCACTCCCCCCCATTCCTCAAGTGAATCTTCCTTCTGTTTCCAGCCTGTGCTCTCTCTGCAGAAGACATGGCTCCTCTCCGTTCCTCTCCTCCCCTCATTCCCTTTCCTCCAATAACCCACTGAATAAACTATCCCAAACACTTTCTCTGCATGGTGTGCCTATCTATCTCTGTCTCTCATCCATGGAAGCTCTCATAGGACCAGCTGCCCTGCCGCTGACCCATGGAGGTCTTTTACCCTCCAACTCCCACCCACCTGGGACCCACAGAAGCCTTGGGTGGTGGGACCCAGCTGCCCCTCATGGCCACTTGAGGAACTGACCTGCAGCATTTTATCTAAACCATAACATTTGGTGTTCTCTGACTCAGCCAGGCTCTCTCCATGTTCCCTCCCACGCGCAGGCGGGCTGGCTGAAACCCTGGGCTCAGGAACACACACCAGTGGCTTCAGTGGTGAGTTTTCCCGATCCAGAACCCAAGGTATAGATCATTGAGCTACAGGCAATCCTATGGTATTGCTAGAAACAAGGGGATTGCCCCAACCACAACCTTCACAGCTACGGTTGAGCCCTTCACTGACATTCATGTCTGCTTGCTTCCCATAGCTAAAAATGTGATTGGACTACCCAGGGAGGCCGTCCCACACTACCACTGCACACAGTGAGCAGTGCATTTGCTATGGGAAAAGGGGTCCCTCAGATTTTTCTTTCTCTCTTTTCTTTTCTTTCCTTTTCCTTTCTTTTCTTTTGGACTACTTGTAGTGGTCCCCCACTGTGAGAGACTGCTGGAGTGGCCTCTGGCCTCTCTGGCTTCCAAGTTGCCCAGCCTGGGGCCAGTTGGCTTCATTAACAGACAGCCTGTAGAGAGAAGACATTCTCCCACTGGCCTTGTGGAGTCACTGTTTTGGCAGGGTTTCATGCTTTCAGCTATGGAATATAAACCTTCAAACTATCAACCATCTCTAAATGCTCTACTGGTGGCCCGCCGGCTCTGGTTTTCCTTTATCTGGGCAGCCCCTTCCCACCTGCCTGTTAAATGCTCTTTTACTCTTGCTCCCATTCCTTCTGTTCTGTCTCTGCCACCGACAAGATTAGTCGGATCCAAGAGGCAGCTGTTTTCAATTCCAGGCCTTGCTCCCCATGGCAGCTTGTGGTGCGGCAGCTCAGCAACAGGGCAGATCCCGCCTCTAGGTCGCTCTTGTTATTATATTTAAAACTCCCACCACTCAAAAAACATGGCATTTCCATACAACACGTGACCACCTCTATTTTGACTGAGATCGGGTAACCATACCACCATCTTAACTGAGGTCCGGTGACCTCACTGCTATCTTAACTGAGGGCCAGATCAGGTGACCAAGTCCTGCCATCTTTACTGAAGTATTTCCTGCCTGGTTCTCCAATGTTGACTATGTTATATCTGTGTTTTGTGCAGCGGCATGCCTTTGGTAGGGTCCAACAAGAGCATCCATTTCACACAATTCCTGTTTAATGTGTGTGTGTGTAAACGTGTGCACATGTGTGCATACATATGACTTAAATGCATATATGTTTACTGTTAAATATTATACTTTTCTGCCCATTTTATCTCATTCCAGAGTCACAAAAGCAATAAATTTCATGTTTTAAATTGTTATGTAGTTTTAGGACGTTTACAAAAATGCTATATATTTAATCCAACCCTGCTTTAAAATATATTAAGCTGTTCTCTACTATTGTCAGTTCTGCCATTAAGCTTCTATCACAAGCAGTTTTTTTCTTCTTTCTGTCTTTTACAAGTATAAATCTTAACTGTTAAGTTGAGAGCCAGTACAGTCAAGCTTAGACCCAGTTCTCCAGGCAGATTCTATACTGTAGTTATAACTCATCTTTACCTGGTAAACAGCCCTCGACTGCTCAGAGATCTGGGAATATGAGATTTAAATGCTTAATTATTTCAAAAAAAACCTTTTCATAACAAAAAGAGACAGGTTGGCTCCTAGTAGCAGCACTCTATTTCCTCCAAAGAAGACAGAAGACAACTGGGCACAGAACAACGTCCATCTACAATTCACTGACCACTGGGAAAAACTGCCTTTCATCTAAAGGCATCATCTGAAGATCTCCAGACAGTAGATAGAATCGCTAGAATTGACAGCCTAGCTGGTCAGGTAAAGGTAGGCCTGTCTTCCTACAGATTTCTTAACCTACAAGATTTTCTGGAGCCTGGAAGGCCCTGTGATAAACAGCAAAAGGCAAATATGGCCCTCAGCAACCATGGAGGACACTGAGGAGTAGCTCTAGGTGCCAACCAAGTAAGTTCTCTGTCATATTTTAGTAAATAACTAAAGTAAAATTTTATCCTTCTCAAAGATCTCTGATGCAGTTGGACAGCTGAGAGGTTTTGTCAATTTAAAAGGACAACCTCACCAAACAAATTTCAGTAAAATTCAAATACAAGTTATTAAGGTGTGTACCTGCAAGTTATAAAGGTGTGAGGACAAACACAAGTTATCAAATCTCTTTTTCACGCTGCCTTCCATAGTCTTAAAAATACTTTTTATTATGAAAAAATATGTCACAGTCATTCTGATATAAATATGCTGCTCTTTTAAAACTTATGTTTTCACAAACCCAAAAACTTCTTGTGAGTTCCAGAGAGCCCAATTAAAGTATCCACCTTAAAGAGGCCAGAATACACCCCTCTCAATTCCCTGGTCCTAAAAATTTGTTTTCCTAAATTTAACTTTGTCCTCTGTTCTGCCAATATCCTAAACAAGTCTAAGAGACACAGGACATTTCCATACCATAAATACTAGAGAGGAACAAAGAGACTAGCTACCCCAGGATGTGACTAGTACCCAGCTTTCTCTGGTTTCCCCCCAAGACAATAGCCACAAATAAGCAGGAAGCAGTCTTGATAATCCACTATCCCAATTCCTTTAACCTGTTGTGCCTAATCTCCTGCTTTTTTATTATAAAAAAAAAGAGAGAGATGGGAATGTAATGGTCTGTCCTGTTTCTCTAAGAGACAAGCCCCGTCCACTCCCCCATTCTGCCAAGGCAAGCAGATCTTCCTTCTACTTCTAGCCTGCACTCTCTGGGCCGTCTCTCTTTGGAAGAGGTGGCTGTTGCCATGCCTCCTCTCCACCCTACTCTGTTTCTCTCCCTTTCTCTGTCGGTCTATTTCTCCCTCCCTCCCTCCATCCCTCCCCTCCTCCCTCTCTCTCCCCATCTCTCCCCCTTCTTTTTCCTTCCATAACCCACTAAATAAATACTCACTCTGCATGTCATGTCTATCCATCTCCTACCTGCCACAGTGCCTCGTGGGACCAGCTGCCCCACCACCGACCCACCGAGGTCTCTCACCTGCTGCCTCCCATTTACCTGTGACCCACAGAGGCCTCAGGTGGTGGGACCCAGCTGTCCCTCATGGCCCACTGCTGCCTCTCAGGAACTTGTGCCATTTTATCATTACACTATGAGAAAGTTAGACTATGAAGATAGATGGGGACCCCTGGTTAGGTGTCATATGCACAACTAGCAAAATCTGAATTTAAAATGATAATTACAGACTCTCAGAGGAAAGAGACATTCCCCAAATAAGAGTCTTTGGAAAGAATTCAGACAGTATTGCAAACTTCCTTAAGAATATGTGCTCAGTACCACTCTTGGGAATATACCCAAGAGATGCCCTATCATACAACAAAAGTATATGCTCAACTATGTTCATAGCAGCATTGTTTGTAATAGCCAGAACCTGGAAACAACCGAGATGCCCTTCAATGGAAGAATTGATGAAGAAAGTATGGAATATATACATATTAGAGTACTACTCAGCAGTAAAAAACAATGACTTCTTGAATTTTGCATACAAATGGACGGAAATAGAAAACACTATCCTGAGTGAGGTAAGCCAGACCCAAAAAGAGGAACATGTGATGTACTCACTCATATTTGGTTTCTAGCCATAAATAAAGGACATTGAGCCTATAATTCATGATCCTAGAGAAGCTAAATAAGAAGACCCAAAGAAAAACATATAAGCATCCTCCTGAATATTAACCTTCATCAGGCGATGAAAGGAGACAGAGACAGAGAACCACATTGGAGCACCAGACTGAAATCTCAAGGTCCAAATCAGGAGCAGATAGAGAGAGAGCACGAGCAAGGAACTCAGGACCGCGAGGGGTGCACCCACAAACTGAAAGAATGGGGATGTTCTATCGGGAACTCACCAAGGCCAGCTGGCCCGGGTCTGAAAAAACATGGGATAAAACCGGACTCGCTGAACATAGTGGACAATGAGGACTACTGAGAACTCAAGAACAATGGCAATGGGTTTTTGATCCTACTGCACGTACTGGCTTTGTGGGAGCCTAGGCAGTTTGGATGCTCACCTTACTAGACCTGGATGGAGGTGGGTGGTCCTTGGACTTCCCACAGGGCAGGGAACCCTGATTGCTCTTTGGGCTGACAAGGGAGGGGGACTTGATCCGGGGAGGGGGAGGGAAATGGGAGGCAGTGGCGGGGAGGAGGCAGAAATCTTTAATAAATAAATAAATTAAAATAAAATAAAATAAAATAAGAATATGTGCTCACCTATGTTCATAGCAGCATTATTCAGAGTTGTCAGAACCTAGAAACAACCTAGATGCCCCTCAAACAAGGAATGGATAAAGAAAATGTGGTACATTTATACAATGGAGTACTGTACTACTCAGTGGCAAAAATAACGACATCTTGAAATTTGCAGGCAAATGGATGGATCTAAAAAAAAAACATATTAAATGAGGTAATCCAGACCCAGAAAACCAAATATAACCAAATGTACGCATGCATAAGTGGCTTTTAGACATAAAACAAAGAAAAACCAGCCTACAGTCCATAGCCCCAGAAAACCTGGGAAAAAGAGGACCCATGGATCTACATAGGAAGGAGAAAAAGACAAGATCTTCTGAGTAAATTGGGAGCATGGGGGTTATGGGGGAGGGTAGAAGAGGAGAAGGAAGTAAGGGAGGGGAGTGGAGAAAAATGTATAACTCAATAAAAACAACAAAAAATTCTTAAGTGTGAAATAATCTGGCATGTCAATTGCCCTCTAACACTAAAATTCTGAAAGTTTAAAAAAGCCATATAAATGAATATAGCTCTTTTCATGATTTGAGGACTATAAACATATTGTATAATATATTCATTCCATCATGAGATTCTTCAACAACTGTTATACTGGGAAATAATGGGTAGTTTTCAATTTGGTCCTTCAGGGTTGTTCTGAGGTTTATTTCTCTTGTTTTGTGTGAGTGTGTGTGTGTATGTGTGTGTGTGTATTTGATGAGCAGCTTTTACTTTAGGTTTTGTTTGCTTGCTTGGGGAATTTTTATTTTTTATTTTGGTGTTGGTTTTACTGTTTGTTTGTTCTTACAGCATACTTGAAGACAAAGGCAAAGATTGTTGTTTGCTTTTGAAAACAAGAATCCAGCATGAAAAGCCTCCTAATACTCCTGGGTGCTTTCATCTCAGAATTTCAAAAGCTCTCCTTGTTTGCCTGCACAAGACTTGCCTGAGAACAATCCAGTCAATAGTCCAACACAGGGAGCAGAGGGGCTCACAAGCACCAACCCTAGCTGAGGACTGACAGTTGACGAGTAGGGGGAGGGAGAGTCCTGTTTCTTTAAGGGTATGGTTCTGGGGCTCAAGCACCAGTGGATGGCCCCACTACCTACCACTGAGTATATGAGTATATTTAACTCCACAGTTTATTTAAAAACAAAAGGAGGAAATAAAGTTTTAAAAAAAGATGGCATAAAGTGAGAAGGAGATGAGCTAGGATGGATCTAGGGAGAATTGGGGGTAGGTGTAGGGGTGGTGAATATCATCAAAACATTTTACCCATGTATGAAATATGAAAAGTTATATTAAAAATTCTCCTATTATCTTTGGTGAGATTTTAGCTGAAGACTTTAGAATTCTCTGAGACTGTGTACTTCTGCCTCATTAGATACCAATACTGTTGGAACAAAAGAGAAGATACTGGTCAACAGCAAATGAACGGGGAAATATCAGGCTTCAGGCTGGTGAGATAGGCATTCTAGAACTGAGAAAACAACTACAATAATTAAATCTTACTCAAGGAAATTCTTTCCAGATTTATGGTACCAAGCACTATTCAAGACAGTAAAAAGCAATTCTTTGTTTCTGACATCACCTAAATGGTGAGCAAAGATTTCCAAATAACCTAAAGATTACATTCGTCATGGACATTCTCAGATTTGGGTTATTAGGGAATCTTTAGGTTAGTGTTATCTATTCCATCAAACAGCTTTTGTATGAACAGCATTTGGAAAAAATGAAAAAGATGAACCATTTGCTTAATAAGGAGGAGCTGACCAGACAGTGGAGACCTCTTATCCCAGCACTCAGGAGAGAGAGGCAGACAGATTTCTGTGAGTTCAAGGCCAGCCTGGTCTGCAGAGTGAGTTCCAGGACACCCAGGGCTGTTACACAGAGAAAAGCTGTCCCATAAAACACAAAGCAATAACAAAAACAATAGCAAAAGGTGCAGCTGGAGAGAAGAGTCAGCAGTTAAAATTATTGGCTGCTCTAGGCTGGGGTTCTGTGCCCAACACCCACAGGGTAGCTTACAACCACCAGTAACTCCAGTTCTAAGGGACCCACTGCCCTCTTCTGTTCTCTGTAAGTAGTACACACTGGTAGAGCTCTTACATACAGAAAAGCAAAACACTCAACCAGAAAATAAAGATAAAAAACTTTAATTAAATAAAACTACCTTTTCAAAATACCTACTAAACTTTCAATGGTCCAGTTCTAGATGAGTGTGACTCCCGAACCCAGACCTAAGTCCCTTTAAAATTGTGTATGATAGAGACTTTCTAGCCTCTATGATAATTGCTATATCCGGTAAGTTTGAAGATGAAGCTGGAATTAAACAGGAGGTACAGCAATTCAGCCACATTCTGATGCCTTTCTATTAACCTGTGCTTTCTGGATTTTCACATCCAAAGGATGGGCCACTCCATAGCATTTACTCATGATAAAAGATGCTGATAAAACCTGGAACCTAAAGCACTGACCAACAGCTAAAAAGTGAACAGAGTATGAAGAGATGGCTCATTGGGTAATCGCTCTTGCCATGAAAGCCTGGCAGACTTGGTTTGATCTCCAGAAACCAGGTAAATGTGAAAGGAGAGAACCTGCTCCTCAAAGTTGTCACCTGACCTCCACACATGCACCATGATACACATGTACCTATAACACACACACACACACACACACACACAAGTTTTCTAAGAAGTAAAGGTAGAAAGAACTCTGTGTTATACTACTAAGGATCAACACCTCACTGACTACAGAGGAAGATATTTCTAACTTCTCCTCACATCCTCCCTGGACCTGTATGCTGAAAGAAGAGCTTATGTATTTATTCTAACCACATGATAACTAATGTAAGTTATCTCCCTGATCCTCAGCTAACATACATGTGAAAGAAAGAAAGAAAGAAAGAAAGAAAGAAAGAAAGAAAGAAAGAA
>JABTXL010005632.1:48916-64353 GCA_025134845.1 Neodon shergylaensis | reverse complement strand
GAAAGAAAGAAAGAAAGAAAGAAAGAAAGAAAGAAAGAAAGAAAGAAAGGGAGGAAGGGAGGAAGGAAAGAGAAGGAAAAAAGGAAGGAAGGAGAGAGAGAGAACACTTTAATATCTGAGTTAAAATATGGAAGATACAACCCAAGAGAGATTCTGATCAACTTTGAATTTCAGACAAAAAGGCAAGAGACTGTATTTAGAATAAAACATTCTACCCAATCCCACTTCAAAGAAAGGAAAGGCTGCATATGAAGATTCCACCAACTCCAGGATTTTCTACCAAATATTCCACAAAAGCCGTTAATACCTTATCATGTATGCTGGCTAGTCTTATGTCAACTGGACATAAGCTAGAGTTATCTGAAAGGGGGACCCTCAATTGAGAAAATGCTTGAACAAGATCCAACTGCATGGCTGTTTTTGTTGTTGTTTTTTGTTGCTGTTGTTGTTGTTTTTGGACAGACTTTCTTTGTGTAACATCTATGACTTCTACTTTGTAGACCAGTCTGGCCTTAAACTCATAGGGATCTGCCTGTCTCTGCCTCCCTAATGCTGGGATCAAAGGCGCATGCCACCAACTCCCACCTTTTTCTAAGGTGCATAATAATCTTCACTGTATCGTTCCAATATTAATGTACATGTTGTCAAAGTGAGCATGGTATTTTCTTAATTAGTGATTTTTTGGTGGAAGGCCCAACTCATCATGGGTTGTGTCATCTGTGCACTGGTGATCATGTAGTCTATAAAAAATGCAGGCTGACTGCCAAGAGCAGCAAAGAAAAAACACGACCCTGACCACCACCCTTCAGACTGAGTGGGAAAAGGAGACCCACATACCTACCCTGAGTGGAGGGGAGAAAAGAGAGACTTGCCTGGTGCCTTGTGGCACAGGTGGTTTGGCACTATTACAGTAAGCAAATTTATGGTGGAGGGTGTGTGTGTGTGTGTGTGAGAGAGAGAGAGAGAGAGAGAGAGAGAGAGAGAGAGAGAGAGAGAGAGAGGTTCATGTCCTATTGAGAAAGGCAGAGCGGAAAAGATGAAGGCACTGAGGAACAGGCTGAGATGAGTAGCTTGCTTGCCACTCACGGCCGTGTTGTGTCTAGGTATGACCTGCTGCCAAGGCCCATGTCTGGGTCCATGGCACTGCTGCAACTGTGGCCTGTGTTGATGTCCATAGTTCCTGTTAACACTGAAGGCCAATAGGATAGGGCTGAAAAAAATGACCCGCCCCTCATTGGCTGCAACACTAGGGATAAGTGGCCCTGACCATCACCAGCTCCAGTATTCAGGAGAACAGGCCTACACTTCCCCAGGGCAGCGGGGTAAAACTGACCGAGACTGAAGTGTCTGTGGGCACGCTGACCCTGAGGGCATGAGAATGGCAGATCTGGTCCCACTGCCCTTGTGTGCCGTGTGGCGGCATGGGTGAGGCAAAGATACCCTCCCCCCTCCCTCACCTCTCACCACCTATGGCAAGAGGAAAGATGGCATAGCCCCTCACTAGCTGCAGCACAGGGGAGAGTGGCCCTCACCTAGGCAACACAGTAGAGCTGACCCTTATAGCAGAAGTGTGGGTGATCCAGCCCTGAGGGCAGGAAAGCCTGAGAACTGGTCCTGCCCCTTGCTCCGTGCTGCACAGGTTGAACTAGCCAGGGCAGTGCTGGAGAGCTACCCTGGTGGTGAGGACAAGAGAAAGCTGGCGGACTAGCCAATTCTGCAACAACCTAGGCCCAGAAGCAGGGCTATGGGTTCACCCACCCCAACACCCACCCCATCTATGATCTGCTGGAGCATGTGAAGGGATTGGTTCTCCAGATCCAAACTTGTAGGATCTCAATGACACAAAACAACATACTACCCAAGAGGACTACCAGTGAGGGCCCAGTATTGATAGTGTATCGGAAACCAGAAACCTTGAACCATACCTACAAGGAAAGGCGTATGAACTAAAGGGTATACTGTGTGACTCAGCATCACACTACAGTTCCTATGATAATAGTTTTCTTTTTCTTTTTTTCCTTCTTTTCTCTTAAATTTTATTTGTTTATGCGGGGAGTTTGGTAGGGCAGAGGGAGGATATGAAGGTACAGAGCGATGCATGGGATGCAGATATATGATGTGAAAGTCACGAATAATAGATTAAAAGCTTAAAAACAGAAATAGAAAAAAAGACAGCAGAATGAGCAAGTCATAGAGAAGAAATCAGTAAGTAGTGATCGTCTGTCAGCACCTGCCTCCTGTTTCCTGCTTTGAGTTCCTGTCTTGACCTCTTTTGGTGATGAACTATCAGCTGGAAATGTAAGCTGAAATAAACCCTTTCCTTCCAAAATTTCTGGGTCATAATGTTTCCTGACAGCAACAGAATCCCTAACTAAGACACCTTGCTCCCTTAACATGAAGGTTTGAGACAGAAAACATTACATTCCTTAGGGCTGGTCTTGAATATATCCATTTCCTGCCACCAATATTTCTTCTGTGTTTTCACTACAGCAACCAACCCAGAATCCTACCTTTCTACTAAAAGCACCAGCAGATGAGAACGAGTTTCCCATAAGCACCAGCGATGGCCCATCCTGACTTTGTCCTCTTGGAGGAAGGTCACCATTTGATCCCTCTAACTGTATTTACTTCTCATCTGACATAAGACCCACATGCTTCCCGAAGTAATCTCACTGACATGACCGATGACTAGAGGCTGTGGGAGAAAGTTCCCTCTCTCCATTTCTCATCAAGTGGCTTTGAACTCCACTAAGGCTCAGGGTGACCCAGTCATAGCCCTGTCACAACTCCCTAACATCATTTGCATAGATAGCATAATCATGAGGGAAGAGAGAACTCGGCTTTGTTTGAAAATCTCACCTGCATTTGATGAAGCTTAAGAAAAGAATCCTTCTCAAAGGATGGCATGTTGAGAGTGGCCAATGCTGTAGAGAGAGAGAGGTGCCTCTGAAACATTGTGACAAGGGGTGAGTAGACAGAGTGACAAGACAGTGTTTGTAACCTACTTTGCAAAGCACAAAGAACTGTCCTAGCTATTGCCACACCACACACGGAGGAACACTGTCTTTGATGATGAAGACAGTTAAATTTAACCACACTTTGAACATACAGGTGGACCAAGGCAAGGCCAGCTAACACAGCAACACATAGGAACTGAATGAAGGCTTTGGATCCCAGACTCTGCACTTTCCAGGGTATGGTAATAAGAGCAGATCTAAGTAAAGGAAGAAGGAAGCAGTCCACAATAGCTGTCACTCTGCACTAGAGATGACCTGGACCCATTCCCATGCTCTTGGCATTTTCCCATAATAGTATCACTTCATGATTCTAATAAATTCTTTAGGATCTGCTAAGTATCTACGCTGAGTCTAGGACTATGTGATATCAGGACTGGTACTTTGGCTGAGGTGAGCTTGTTTACACCCATCCAATAGTTCCCTATGTGACTGTTCATGCTAGTGGGGATGAGCAGGGCCCTGATCCATGTCCTGCACCAGCCTAGAACTTACCTGTGCAACCTGACTGCTCTTCGGACTGAAGAGGAAGGGGGAGAGGAATGGGGAGAGGGGGAGAGGAGTAGGGGGGGAAATGGGAGGCTGGGAGGAGGTGGAAATTTTTTTTTAATAAAAAATAAAAAAATAAAAATAAAAAATAAAAGATAGATTCAGAATGAAGAGTTCCATCAATTCTCTGCTCAAAGGGGAAAAAATAAATTAAAAATGACACATTTGGTATTTGAACTCTGAGCTTTGATATTGAATCTCATTTTGTATCATATCAAATCTCTCGGATCCATCACAATAGACATGGGAAAGAGGATAGTTCTCTTTGATACGTGTCTACAATTTCTATTGGCTGCCTAAGAGCCTTGGTTTTCCTCTAAAGTGGCTGTAAGCCAGTACCTCCTTCGACAGAGCCAGTCTCAATCCCAATGTCATTATCTGAGGTCAAGAGGAACTCTACAATCCCTCTCTTCAGCAGAGCCTGTTGGGAAAATGAAGATTATTAATCCACATTTCTTACTCCATGACAAAGAGCAGAGATTGGGAAATTAGATAACAAAGACTCAGATGGAAAGTGTGTGATCTACAAAACAGATAGAAGAAATGTCTCCAAATGTCCATACGGTAAGGGATTGGTGGTCAGCATGTTAGTGGGAGATGGCAGACAATTTAGAATGTGAGCCCAAGGGGAGATCTTTAGGTCATTAGAGATACTTTCTGAATGAAGACAGTGGCAATTCTGTTCGTTCCTCTTTCCGTGCCCAACCAGGTCAAGAAGTAAGTGGCTTGGCTCTGCCTGGTACTTCTGTGGCGATATGCACTGTCTTTCAATACAAGTGCCTTAGCGCTAAACAATCATGAACTGAATGGTAACTCTATTCTTGAATGTAAGTCTATTGTGGCTGTAGGTTGATTATTTCAGGTATGTTTACTTTTAATTGGCATATATTAATTATACAGAATAATAGGTTTCATCATGATTTTTATACATGTATAAGACATGTATGAAATTTTTTGTACATGAGCTGTCTTTGATTGTACATAAGCTATCTGCTGCAGCAGTGGGAAATACTTGAAGGTACAGTGACCATTAACAACTTAGGCAATGGGGAAATTGTTGCTTTAACCTCAGTTTGGTGTGGTTTGAGATACTTCACTAAAACAGTGGAGGGCTGGGGGCCTTGACAGGCTTGGTAAATGAAAGTTGAGTTTCTCAAAGACAACGCTTTGGAAGTATGTATATTACAACCAAGAAAAGGATGGAATACATTTGGTTCTATGGTAATATTTAAACACCATCTTCATTTCAAATTAAGTTGCAGTGTTAAGAAAAAATAGTGTACAAAGCAACTATTCTTACCTCCTTAATGTACTCCATGTAGCTCCAATCTTTACTAAACGACCCATATTCATTTTCTATTTGGAAAGCAATAACAGGGCCACCATGGTGGTACTGAGAAGTAAACAGATGATGGTTGAAGAGCAGCCTCGCTATTGGAGCAGAAGTCTAGAGTCCAGGATTGCTAATAAAGATACCAGAAGTGATAGGTGCTTTCTCTAAGTCTGTTGGAGTCAGGCACCTTCATTCCTCTCCAGGCATGTAAACTCCTGAGGTGTTCTACCTTCCACAGGGCTTTGTGGATACAGGACCAGCGGGTTCCATTCTGTTTCTCATGTTCATTAGCTATGAGCTCTCAAACCTATGAACTCCTTCCATATCTACACTATCTACCTTTCCACTTAATCCATCGTGTAGGCTTCCTCTGCATTCCTTCTGCCTTAGAATGAACCCCCTCACTATCTTCCCCATCCCACCCCACATGAGTAGGTATTTAACATAGCCCCCTCTCTTTTATGGGCCATCCTCTTTTCCTTCTAAACTGACTGATTTGTGTTGCTGTCAACACGTAACACGTCACCATGAAAGTTGCACAGAGCCTGTGGTCAGTAAGGACTAATTGGATGCTACCAATATCCAGGAAGAACACAGCTGGCTTCATTAGTCATCAGTTTCTTGTTCTTAACCACAAGGAGCTCTATACTTTGTATTAAAAAGAACATGTATACATATACTTCTGTATGCCAAAATTTGTGAGAGTTGGTCATATACAAATATGGTTAAAAAATGGTTGTCTCCTAAAAAGACAACTAAGTTACTGTGGGGCAGGATGGAAAGAATTTAATTAATCATAATTTTAATATGTCATTTTTAATTTTTCCCAACATCAATCAGTTAAAACAACAAGATGATTTAGAGTATTCTTTATCAATGAGCTAGCTGATCGGTGAGGTTAGCAGATATCAGGTACATAGAGAGAACAAGAGCTAACTTTATGTGGTCCCTGTCTCACCAGATACCTTTTTAGAAGTTCTGAGGCAAAGGCACAAGAACCAAACAATGGTTCTATGCTTAACTTGAGGGTCTAGACCAAGCTTGTAAGAAAGTCGGTGTAATATCTCAGAGGCACTGGGAATGACTACTGGACGGTGAGCCACAGTGGTTCTCTGAAGTGAATGTTGTTAGTCACAGATCTTCTAGCAGCCCTCACCCCTCAGAAATCAGACCGAGCCTGCAGGTCTCTGAGATTGTGAACTCATAAACCGTGTTGTGAAAGTCTGAGCTACCATCTCACTTCTATCTAGTGTTTCCCTGCCTGTGAGTCCTGACATACAGGCTAGGTCAAGCTAGGTCACTTAGAATGGAGCTCACCCTGACCTCTCCCAGACACCATAAAGCCTTCAGAATTAGATCTCACTGCAGTCCATGATTCTCTAGCCTGCTACTAAAGTGCATCTGAAGAACCCCCTCATCCCGACTGCCATCTTCTACAGCTGCCTGCTCTTTGTGATGAACGTGAACAGGGACATTGATTACCTGCAGAGGAAGAATCCTGGGAATCAGATGATCAAAGTACTTATCAACAGCCTCAACAAAGTTCCGGTGGGTTGTTCGCAGTTTTGGCTTGGGGTCGCGCAGAAGCCAGCTGGGGACAAGAGGCAAAACATTCGTGCATGAAACAGGAAGCAGGAAAGAAGATGGGTCTGGCCAGCTGAGCTCAATAAAGGTCTCTGCTCAGAGCTGCCTATCTCTGGATGTCTTTCTGTCTACCTAATAACCCTAGCATCGGAGTATTCAATGGGCTCAAGGGATCTGTATCGCATGAGCTTTTCACAGTATCCTCTAGGACTCCAGAGATGTGTGAGTCAAACAAGGAAAGAAGCCTTCCCAGCTCTGAAGAATCAAGCTGAGGTACTGACTGATCAGGAAAAACTCCCAAGTCTTAGCCTTTTTCCATGCTACCCAGGCCTCCATTCTCCTCAGCTCTCCAGAGTAGAATACGACCTTTAGCCCCTACCATGGCCTCTACTCCTCACACAAATGGCCACTATTTCACTAAGTTCTAAGACTCCAAGCAAAATAGTAGCTCACAGGCCAAGAAACCTCCTGCATGTGTCACTGGGGAGGGTAAGAGCCAGGATCCTAGGACATTTATGGAGCAGTTGGCTTCCCCAATACTCCCACAGCTTAAACTCTGGCTTTCGCTATGCATCACCTGCTGTTGCATATCCTTAGCTTGAAGAAATGCTCTGTTTTGATTTCTGACCTGAGGAGCCACAGGGATAACCTGATGGCAGAACCTAGAAGTACTAGTGTCCTGTCACACAGAAAGATGCCAGAAAAGGACCCTGTGTACTCACCTGGGCCTCTATCAACTGGGCTAAGAGAAGGGCGGGTGTTATGATGAGAGAACATGCCAGAAAGCAAGAAGGCAGAGAAGGAGCTGAGGTCTCAGCAGGTGGAAAGAGACCTGCCTTTAGCCAGAGACACAGCTGAGCTCTCTGGGACAATCCCAGATGTCATCATGTTCCCTTAGAGCTTTCAGTTCCTTTCTTCCAGCTCATGAAAAGAACACAGGTGCCCATTACCCCTTTTCTGTGGAGGAGCAGGATGGTGATCCCGGCATTGCCACAGCTGCCCCTGCACCTGTGTTCACGGGCTCACGCTCAGTGCACCAGAATCCACATTTCATGTCTGATTCTGCAACCCAGGGTGACCTCAGAACACAACCTCCCCACCACATGCCTGGCATCACTGCCGGGGCAGGAAGTGCAGAGTTCAATTCAGGGCACAACCAGTGCCAGGAGCAATCATGCTCACTGGCTTGAGACGTTATTTCCTGTAAAGCAAAGCATCTGCCTAAGTCACAGCTCTGGATTCTGGGGTAGCTCACCTGGGTAATCCACCTAGGTCAATCTCAGCACAGATGTATGGCCCCGGTCGCAGAATCACCCACAGCCCTATAGATGCGGCCAGCGAAACATAGGCCCTAAGAAAAGAAACAAAGTCAGCCCCTTTCTGGGTGGCCCACAGGGGAGGCTGGGCATAGAGGGAGCCCACAGACACAACAGGATGTAGGGATGTCCCCCATCTTCCTTTCTTTCCTTTACCAACCATTGGTGGGGAGTGACTTCTCCTTACCCCAAGACAGCAGGGAACCCCTGCTCCAGGAAGGAGACGAGAGGCCCTCTGAGCTGGATCTGTACTAACTCTCAGTATCACAACCATTCCCAGAGCTCTACTGGAGGGGTCACACTGAGCTTAGTCCCCAGCTTCAGCCTTGCTAACCTGCGGAAGTCCCCATTGCAACTCAGGGATTGACTCTTCTATAGTTTGACAACTTCTTGTGTCTTAGGCCCCTAGCTTCTGTGAAAGGGGAGGTCAGAAGCTGCAGGATGGCAGGTCATGGCTAGGGAGTGTTCGGACTCTGTGTGCAGACTCTTTCTCCTAAGAACAAGTCTTCAGAGCTGAGACACAGTGAGGGCTCCTCTTAAATGTCAGGAATCCTCCTCCCCAGGGAGAGGATCAGCTTACAGAGGCAGAAGGATTACGTACTCCAGGTCCAGGATCTCAGAGAAGTCAAATTTCCCCCTCTCTTGCTCGTGGAGGTTCCATGGGATGTAGCTAGAAGAGGATACAAAGAGTACAATATGCATCATATTCCCTCTGTTCATACAACATACCAAGCCCTCGTGTGTCTTTATTTTTTTAGCTGAAGTTTCCAATGAAAATTAACTTCTGCTACACAGACAAAACCATCTTTCCCCTATTATTCATCTGTGTTTCCAGATAACCAATTTTCCTAGGTTTCATAGGTTTATATATGTTCTCCAACAACCCCAATCTTTTCTTTCTTTCTTTACTTATTTACTTATTTTGTTTTGTTTTGTTTTTTTTAATTATTATGTGGCAAGGGAACATTTTTTTGGTCCAGTTTATTTTGGTGTTCTGTAATCTTCTTGTACCTTCATAGGCATGTCCTTCTTTAGGTTGGGAAAAATTTCTTCTATGATTTTGTTGAATATATGTTCTGTGCTTTTGAGTTGGACTTCTCCTTCTTTTATCCCTATTATTCTTAGGTTTGTCTTTTCATGGTGTCTTATATCTCCTGGATATTTTATGTCAAGCTTTTGTTAGTTTTTACATTTCCTTTGACTGATGAATCTGTTTCCTCTATTGTATCTTCAGTGCCTGAGATTCTCTCTTCCATTTCTTGTTTGTTTTTTTTTTATTTAAAAGTTTTTTTTCTTTTCATTTTACATACCAACCACAGTTCCCCCTCTCTCCCCTTCTTCCACTCCCTTTCCTCCTTCTACACACACACACACACACACACACACACACACACACATCCACTCCTCACAAAAGGTAAGTCCCCCTCCCCATGGAGAGTCAAAAAAAGTCTAGCATATCAAGGCAAGACCAAGCCCCTCTCTCCTCTATCAAGGCTGAGCAAGGTATCCCTCCATAGGGAATGGGCTCTAAAAAGCCAGTTCATGCACTGAGAAATAAATCCTGTTCCCACTTCCAGTGGCCCCAGAGAATGCCTAGGCCACAGAACTGTCAGCCACATTCAGAGGACCTAGTTCGGTTCCCCAGCAATCAGTCCAGAGTCAGTGAGTTCCCACTAGCTCGGTTCAGCTGTCTCTGTGGGTTCCCCCATCACGATCTTTCTTCATTGATTTTTTTTTGCACTGTACATTTTTATCTGCCCTCCTCCTTTCTTCCTTTCTCTTCTAATCTACCTCAAGACCCAGCAATACCACTTTGGAGCGTATACTTAAAGGAAACTCAATTATTCCACAAGGACGTGTGCTCAATTATGTTCATAGCAGCATTATTCGTAATAGCCAGAATCTGGAAACAATCTAGATGCCCCTCAACAAACGAATGGATAAAGAAAATTTGGTACGTTTACAAAATAGAGTGCCACTCAGTGGCTTAAAAAAAAGTGGCATCTTGAAATTGGCAGGCAAATGGATGGATCAAAAAACAAACAAACGAACAAAAAAAAATCAAGTGAGGTAACCTGGTCCAGAAAGACAAATATAATATATATTTACTCATAAGTGGTTTTTAGATATAAAGCAAAAAAATGCTACAGAAAAACTACATGATGCCACTAATAGCTCAATAATATAAACCCAATAATTATAGACTGGGAATGTAATTCAACAATAGATTACTTGCCTAGTGTATGCAAGGACTTTATCAACTGCACTTCTAAACATGGAAAAACTCAATTATTTCTAACTAAAATATTGGCACATTAAGCTAGCCAATCTTAAGTTGACTGCCTTTCAGCTTCACAGTTTCTTTAACGGTTTTGGTCACTGGTGTTAAGCTCTGCCACCAAAGTCTGGTGGAGGACACACAAGGAACGGTCCCCTTTATCCTCAAGTACTCTTGTATTCATAGGGTCCTGCAGGGTGGGTGACAACTGAGGGGGTTTCTTTTTTAAAAACTGCTCAATAGAGCATAACTCATGACTACCAATGAAGAATTAGGAAGGCAATGTCAAGTTAAATATCTTCACATTTATAATATCAATATTTATTAAAGATGTAAAGTATCATTTCTGCACTGCATTTTGCTGACACTTTTTGTACTTTTTCTCTCTTCATACATTAGATACTGAGTTTTAAAGAATGGCATTTATTTTTAATTGATGTTTCTCAATAAAACTCCATGAGTTGACCATGAAAAAACAGGCTTCTCTAATTAACCAAAAATGTAATCAAGAAGTAGAAAACCCAGAAGAAAAAAGAAGGATGAGGAAGAAAGGGAATGAGTGATGGAAGAAGGAAGGAAAGAGGGAGGGAGGGAGAAAAGGAGGGAGGGAAGGAGGGAGAGAGGGATGGAGGGAGAAAACTCATTAAAAGTCTTACTTATGAAATCTGTAGGTTCCAATAATGACCAGCCTTCCAAGATGGAATAATAGCATGAATATTAATGGGGTAACCAACTGCTTTTGTATTGGATTTGAGGTTTACTCCATGGGAGGTAACACATGCCTGCTACTACAAATCTGGCCAGTTGGCTAGGAAGATCATAAGCTACAGGGAGGAAGCTTACTCCTATCAGTTTGCTAAACGGAAATACAGTCTGTTTTGTTTAACTTGGGTTTTTTTGTTTGTATTTCTTTTATTGAGAATAGATTCTTCTCACATAATGTATCCTGATTCCAGTGTCTCTTCCCCCGACTCCTCTAGTTCCTCCCCAACTTCCATCAGCATCCAATCCCTTTCCATCTTTCATTAGAAATGAACAGGCTTTTAAGAGATAATAGAATACATAAAAAGAAAATATAGTAAAACAAAAACTATCACGTCAGTGCAGATCAGACAAACAAACAGAAAGAAAAGACCCAAGAGACAGCACAAGAATCAGAGTCCCTGTCATTTGCACAGTCAGGAATCCCATAAAAACATTAAACTGGAAGACATAAATAGATTAAAATTGAATTCTAAAGACTCATGTTTATAGCTGTAGATTAGTGCTGCTCTTGGCCATCATCAAATTAATTTCAAATAACAGGAGCTGATCAAAATGCTGTGAAGAAGGAATGCTGTAGTGCTCACTCTAAATTGGCTGCTGTGTCAGAACTCCAGGGCTTAGGAAATATCACCAAAGAGAAGATGGAAAAATAGAAGAACCAAAGGATGGCAAGACATATTCTGGACATGACATGGTCGTTGCACTTATGACCTCATGAGGGCTGTTGTTACCTGTAAGGATCTTCACAAGACTGGACCTGACAGCATTTCATCATGGAAAAGAAAGGCTTATGAACATCCCAGGGACAAATGATAGAGAAGGAAGAGACATCACTTCCTTTAGTGGTAAGGCCTTAGTGTACATGCCCTGGAAAACAACCTCCCATACATGTTCATTCAAGAAACCCTAGAAAACAGAGTCTGTAACAATGAACAAGACATAGAAAAGGTATTTGTAGGAAAGCAGGGTTTCAGTGGGAAGCTGGGATGTAATGGAAGGTGAAAATGACAAAACTCACTATATATATATATATGTAGAGATTGTCAGAGAAAAAATAAAGAATAGGTAGCTATTATAGAAGTTTCAAATTAAGATCTTTTTGTTTTTATGACCATGGAGAGCTGTACCCACTTCCCATCTGGCAGACCAACCCTACAGCATCTACACAGTCCCAGATCCAGGGTTATGACTCAACCTGCCCCAACGTTTAATCCATCTATGACTCTGCTGGGACATGTGAGGGGACCTGACCCATAGAACCGAAGCTGCAGGATCTGAACAACATAGGGCAGCACCAGGATGTGCAGGAAGAGTCCTGGTGGGGTCCCAGCATTGAATGTGAATGGGAGATCAGGGGCCTCGAACCAGACCAATGACTCTCTAATGAACACTTGCAAGTAGAGATGAATACACAAAAGGGTATTCAGAGTGACTTGGAGGGTCACACAGCAGCTTTCGTGATGAGATTTTTAATTCCTTCCCTTTTTTATTTTACTCATTTTCTTTACTTTTTTATTTCTCAAATTTTGTTTTATTGAGAAGGATGTTATCAGGGTGGAGAGAAGATGCAAAGGGATGGGGAATGAATGGGGTCAAGATACATGATGTGAAAACACAGAGAATAAACATATAAATAAATTTTGTAAAGATATTTTTGTTTCCATAATTAAAAATTTTTTAAAAATTTAAAATACATAGCAGCAAAGTAAACTAATGACACTTGCTGTAAAAGCACACATACTCCATCAATTTATCCAAGACTTTGATCACAAAGCAAACTAAGGATGCTATTTAAGGGACAACTGAACACAATGTAAAAGCACCGGCTAAAAATAGCTGGTCCACAGCTGAGTCTTCCTGCTGTGCTCTCAAACACAGAACCCTGACTTTGCCAGTCTGTAGCCCTGACAGGAGCCCTGTAGGCTACAGCTGGTCATAAAGGCTGGAGAGAGGTACTCACGTGGTGACAGTGTTGAAACCACAGGCCTGAAGTTTCAGCAAGCGGTCCTTCCAATACTCCCTGGGCACTCGGAAGTAGTGGATGGAGCCTCCAATGATCATGAACTTGTGACCTTCCAGGGTGAAGTACACTTGGCCCTGGGCATTCTTTTCAGTGCTAAGTCCTACAGATCTGTCCTTCAGCTTGGAAGGGGTCAAACGAGACCACCTAAACCTGGAGTGGAGGGAAAAGAGAGGAGGGTGTGTCGAAGCCACTGTGGGCCTCCGGACCAATGAGGCTCCTGTTAGCAGGGCACGCTAAACTGCTTGTGTTCCTTAGTCTCCCTAGGAAAAGAAACAAAACTTCCCGCTCCCTGCTCACACCAACCTGGCAGGAGACACTTTAAACATGTCATCTCTGAATTCAGAGTGAGGACCAAGACCTGAGAAGACAAGTGGCAAGAAGAAGATGGCCAGAATTCTCCCCCGGGAAGGACACTTTCTGCAAGGAAAAGAGACATTGACAAGGGGAACACAGTGGCTCCTTCAGCTATAGGGACTAGGAGGCTGTTCCAGAAACTTCTAGAAGCCCATGGCAAAGGACACCCATCATGGGCAGGAGCTCTACCAAAAAACCTATTGTGAGGGAAGCTGTAGCTCCACTGGCTCCACCCAAGTCCCCCAATTCCAGCGCTCCCACAAATCCTTCCCCATAGCACCTGAAACAGGATACACCACAACAGGACAAGGCTGGGAAATTGGGGTAAGGGATTCAGGAAAGGTGGGACTCTTCATGCACAGGGTCCAGGGAGGACACCGCCATAGCACCTCCTCGCCATCCACAACTACACTGTCAAGTTCTGAGTCATCTTACAGACCTGTGAGCAGGGCAAGGTAGAGAAGAAACTGCAGAGGAAAGAGCTGGGGTAGAGAGACTTGAAATGGGAATCTGGGTGCTAGCAACACAAATCCTTGCACAAGACTCACTGGCAGACCTACAAAATACCTTGAGAGAAGTCTAGAGGACGTCCCATGAGCACACTCAGGATAATGGGGCTGGAGGAGTTCAGGAAGGGCATGTGTCTCTAAGAGCTGGCAGAACTTGAATCTTAGAGTCTGGTAACCCCAGGGGAAGCAGAAACGGTCACCTGAGGTATGCCATTGCAGGAAGTCAGGGAGAAGAGGACCGGGCAGCTTCTGCTCTCTTGGCTGCCTCAGAAACACGACCTTCAGTCAGGACTAACAGCTGTCAGGCCCGATCCAGGCTCAGTTCAGTGCTTCTGACTGGATGAAATGCCTCAAGAGCTGGGGGCTGGTCCCAGAACCTTGACACCACAGTGCCACCCCAGGCCAGCAGCCACTACAGCCAATGACTGGGTCAGGGTCCTCCTGGACAGTGGGCACTGGCAGAGACTGCAGGGTGTCCTGGACTCCCTTAGCACACAAATGCCTCTCAGTGCTGGCAATGAAAGGGGAGGATCACCAGGGTTATCTCGGCCTTGGCCTTCTCACACTGTGTGTACAGGCAGCTGTCTCACAACAGCAAGGTCAGAGAGGGTAGGGAGAACAGGAGATTACTTCAGGGAATTCAAAGTTGATAAGCCCTTTGAGGGAAGTCACAGGTTACAAAATTAATATACCAGAATCTACAGCTTCCTATCTACCAAGAAAGACTGACAAAGAAATCAGGGAAGCAAGTTCATGCCCAATAGCCTGTTTAAAAAATCTCCCAGAGCCAATCTAACCAAAGGAATGTTTGATGTATTATTTTATCAAATACCTCTTCAGCCTGCTCTTTCCCCATCTCCTTCCATCACTGAGTGATATGAACATTAGGACTTCTATCATTTCCCATAGCCATCTGTGTTTCTGGAATGTTGTGTTTATTCGCTTATGGTTTCAGGTTTTGTGAATTCTTCTTCTCTTTCAGCACACATTCAGACCACTCCGGACCACATGCTGTGAGTTAGTCCACAAAAATATTACAAAATAATTATGATTATTTTCTAAAAAAACATAGTCCAGCACCTAAATAAAACCATCCAGAAGAAGGAAAAAGAAAACAGGCCTGGTGACACATACCTCTAATACCTGTTTGTGGCTGTAATGCCAGATTATGGAGGGAAAACATCTAACCTGCAAACAGGAAGCCCAAAGACCACAACACTGCTGGGAGAAAATGCCCAAGGCTTGAGACACAGGCAAATCGCATACTCTGGCTTCTCTTCTCTACCCAGTTCCCAACAGCTGTCTCAAAGCCTTGTGCATGCTCACACTGGCAGAACTCTGTTAATAGCTCACTGTCTTCATCCTCATAGAGTTGTTCTCCAAAGACCATGATACTCTAAACAGAAGCGATTGTGTTCTTGCATAGCCAATGCCTTGGATATTTCCTTGCCAACACCTATCTGACGTTACATTGTTTAATTGTCCACTAAGTTGTTGGCGATTTTGCTTGTTTGTTTGTTTGTTTGTCTTGCTCATTCTCACCATAAATTTAGAAAGACATGTTCTCTTTGGAAGAAGAAGAAGAAGAAGAATAAGAAGAAGAAGAGGAGGAGGAGGAGGAGGAGGAGGAGGAGGAGGAGGAGGAGGAGGAGGAGGAGGAGGAGGAGAAGAAGAAGAAGAAGAAGAAGAAGAAGAAGAAGAAGAAGAAGAAG